>JABFEB020000036.1:10634013-10652117 GCA_019775895.2 Stomatorhinus ivindoensis | reverse complement strand
TCATACTAGAGTTGGGGAACACTGTGTTAAATTTCATATTTTTTCCCCCCCATTTTCAGGTCTTCATTGCTGCTCTCAATCACTGAAGATTCTGATTCTGAAAGAATGTGGGTGACAAAGCTGGTAGCTCTGTGCCTGATGGCTGCGTCAGCCACTGCCGAGAAGAAGCTTAGCAACCACGCCGCTACCTTAGCAGACAACAGCGCTAACCTGGCCTTCAACCTGTACCAGAACATGGCCAAGGAGAAGAACCTCGAGAACATCCTCATCTCCCCGGTGGTTGTTGCCTCCTCTCTGGGCCTGGTAGCTCTCGGGGGCAAGTCTTCCACGGCCTCCCAAGTCAAGGAAGTGCTCAGTGCCAGCAAGGTGCAAGATGAACATCTGCATGCCGGCCTGGCCGAGCTCTTGACCGAAGTCAGCAATTCTACAGCCCGCAACGTCACCTGGAAGATCAGCAACAGGCTATACGGCCCCAGCTCCGTCACCTTCGCAGACGACTTTGTCAAGAACAGCAAAAAGCATTACAAGGTTGAGCACTCCAAGATCAACTTCAGGGACAAGCGAAGCGCCATAAACTCAATCAACGAGTGGGCATCCAAATCCACTGATGGAAAACTGCCAGAAATCACCAAAGACGTGGAGAAGACAGACGGAGCCATGATTGTCAATGCTATGTTCTTTAAAAGTAGGTATCCCTTTGAAAGGCTGATGAGCATTCAAATAATTGAGGGTTCAAGACGCAATTTCATCTGCTCACCTTTGTAATTTTAACATTTATCTACAGCTCATTGGGATGAGAAGTTCCACCACAAAATGGTTGACAACCGTGGTTTTATGGTGTCTCGCTCGTTTACTGTCTCCGTTCCAATGATGCATCGCACGGGTAAGTACCTTAATTATGTTACTAGATGACCTTTAGAATTAAAAACATAGTAATACTGCATTGGCAGCATTCTAGAATGGACTAAGTTGTGTTAAAAAGAGCTTGGTAGGGTATGAAGATATGAAAGGCTTTGGTCTCATTTTTGCTCTCTATTCCTTAGGGTTATACAAACATCACGAAGACACGGAAAATAAGTTGTTTGTGCTGGAGATGCCTCTGGCCCACAAGATGTCCAGCATGGTGTTCATTATGCCATACCATGTGGAGGCCCTGGAGAGGTTGGAAAAGCTGCTGACTCGCAAGCAGGTTGACGCTTGGCTGAGCAAGTTGGAGGAGAAGGCGGTGGCAGTATCTCTGCCGAAAGTGAGCCTGGAAGTCAGTCATAACCTGCAGGTAAATGATGTGAAGATGTCGCTGCAATAGAAGGCTTTCAATTCAACTCAGATCACTGCACGTTTATCATGAAGACTTCATTACTATCCTCATGGCAACCACTTGGCGATCTCATTAGCTTGGATTTGAATCGTGTTTTGGACTTGATCCCAGTTGACGTTGGCTCATTTTTACTGTCCTTCGAAATCTCACTTTGAGTTGATGTCTTTAGCTGTATGAAGCATCACAAAATATGACTGCCTGATACCATAATTACTACTAATACAACTAAATAATATAAGCAATAAAAAGAAAGCTGAGTTTGGATATAGTCAAAGGTTTTTTAAACATTTAAGGATTTTAACGCAAATGTTCACGTTTTCGCAGAAACACCTTGGTCAGATTGGCCTCACTGAGGCAGTGGATAAAAACAAGGCCGACCTGTCCAACATCTCCGGGAAGAAAGACCTGTACTTGTCCAACGTCTTCCATGCCTCAGCCCTGGAGTGGGACACTGAGGGGAACCCCTTCGACGCAAGCATCTTCGGCACGGAGAAGCTCCGGAACCCTAAGCTGTTCTATGCAGACCACCCATTCATCTTCATGGTGAAGGACAACAAGACCAACTCAATCCTCTTCATTGGCAGGCTGGTTCGACCCAAGGGTGACAAGATGCGAGATGAGTTATAGTGATTTCCAGGGATGTCAACCTTTACTGTGTATGAATTGAGTATGAAATGGCAATGGAAATGTTTTTGGTAGGTCTGTTACCTCATAAGCACATTCCATTAGGTATGGATCTGTTTCTGGGCATGCCCCTCCTGAGGTATACGTGAGAAACACCCTCACTGACAGTTAGTTTAGCTAATATCCTTTTATATCTGCTGGGCTCAAAGGTAAACAAAATGTCACATGACTGCACAGTGAATCCCACCAACACATTAAAACACCACTGAAGAACAGTTCTCTAGCTTGATGAGTCTTAACAACCACATGCCTGTTTCGGCAAGTCATGTGACCAGCATGCTTATATTAAGTATGATCTCTCTGATTTTTGCCATCATTGTCAAATCAATTGAAAAATCCATCCAAAAGAAACATGCAGGTTTTGTGAGGATATCTTTAATGTTTAAAGTAAAAAAAAAAGGTTTTGCATTGACGTCAAAAGATTATGTGGTGCTGTTTAGTCCCTCCCATGCCAAAGAAACCCAGAAATTTGTTTTGAACCATCATCAGTGTGCACTGAAAAAGGCTTAATCCAGTACACCTCGGGCTCTGTACTCTTTCAGGTTGTTACCCAGGGTTCTTGCCACGTGACTTATGTTGGAATGATGCAACAGTGTAAAACTGTCACCTTTGTTTTTTGAATAAAACTCATAAAAACAAAACTCGTACTGTATTAGTTCATTCAAAGATCTTCTGCAGTAGTACAAGTTTTTAATATGTGGTTTCATTTACGACAATGGAGTTCTCATCTAAAGCGTATGAAACAGCAATTAAATTCTCCCCCGGATGCATGTTAACGTATATAACGTAACATTAATTAAATTAAGTCAACTTCATCACATCACGTGAGACTTGTAAAGCACAAGTGCATTTTGTGCGAAATCTCACAGTTCAGTGATAAACTTCTGCAAGTAAGAAAATAAAACATAGCGAAACAAGACGAGACACTAACGCAATATGGTCGTATTATACAACAGCAAAATTCTGCAGCTGAAACTCATAAGTATCCTATTTGTATAGAGAACAGAACAAGTACACAAGATCGTGATGGTCGCGAAAAACCGCCCACGATTAGCCGTTTTACCGCACAAAACCCCCTTTTGAAGCATTTAAACACGTAGCCTACATAGTGCTCAATGCCCCGGACATTATCCCTGATACTGATCTCCCTGATTATTAAATTATACGATATATTATGAGGCAGTACTGGACTGGGATTAAAAACCGACTCTTTCACCCAGACAAGCCCTCCGCACATCCACCCCCACGGATGATTTCCGCCGGTCGGGGTTGGGGGTCCGACCCATTAACACGTCGGCTCGCCGGAAAAATGCCACGTATGCCAAATGGTCACTCCAGGCCTGTTATCAGTGTTCGCAAAGTCTTAAAACTTGCCTGAGTTACATGGGACCTCCTCGGGTGAGCAGGCGCCATGTAAACTGGAGATGCAGGAGTGCAAGGTTAACGCGGAGAGAAACAGTAAATATAGTAACTCAGTCATTTTTGTGCAGTTGTTTTTCTTACCCCCCCCCAACCTTTTGAAAAGGTCAATGCACTACAATGACACACCTTTAGTTTGCTTCCAATTACTCTCGCCGCATTTAGAGTATTGACACGCAGAGATGCTTCTTATTTCCCATTTTAGGAATTGAATCTGCTGAATCTCAAGTAGGCCTATGGGAAATTGCCATCCCGGTTTCGCCAGTACATTAACATCTTGACACTGATATTCCCAAACGCAAAATTACTAAGTCGGATTTTACACGATTTCCGTCTTTAATAGATATTTAAACAACCAATGACTTGGACATATAAAATTTAGAAATACATATATAGAACGCAACATAATTTTATAATAAATACCAATCATAAGTGAAGGTTTTTGTACCTAGAATACATGGAAATCCCCTTTCTCATCTTATCTAGCACATGGTAGCGGGGAAATATGAAAATGTATTTAAAACTGATACGTGAGTTCTGCGTGTCCTTCAAGCGCCACCTGCTGGAGGGAAAGGTACTGCAAAATATTTATTTATTGCATCTTGCTTTCAGATAAAACAAAGTGACGAGCAATTTGTTCTCTACACCCCTGTTAATTTTTTATTAAATTAGAAACACGAGTTACAGCGTACTCCACAGCATTTATCAGCTTAGGAAATTAAACTGCAAAGTAATGATGATCTGGTGTGAATTTTTCGTATTGTTGCAATAACAGGGAGCATTGTATTAAAACAGAAGATTTTATTTGGTCTTAATTTTACTTTATGCAATGAAACCTGGTTTCATGAAAATTGGCGTTTATGAAACGGTATAGGTAAATATATTGTTCAAAAACAAAATGCAAACTGAAAAAAAGTTTCACAAAATTGTCTTGAACTTCCTGTGAAACTCTATTCCAGCCTTGATGGGCTGGTCAGTATTTCTCAAATGCACTGAGATTGACATTAATGTAACATCATTACACCATGTTACACATTAGAGTAAGCAAGTGCATTGCACTAAGACACTGAACCTTATGTCCTTGATGAAGAGATACGCCAATGACACAGTGATTCTATGGCAAATTTTATGCCTCATTTAACATCATATAGTTTGAGTTTGGTGAACTGTTTTATTAGCTTATTTTTGTATTATCAAAATAATAAATAGTTCATTGTACTTTGAACGACAAAGTTTCTTGTTTGCTTTCAGAGGCTAGTTACATCTGGATGTGAATTTACTGCCTGAAATTAGCATGTAATTCACAAAATGAAACCTAGGATTAAAGGAATATCACCGTAACTTTTAAAAATAAAAATGTACTTTACTATTAGGTATACTGAAGACTAAGAAATTATACCAGATTTTTTTTACTAAAAATATGGGCCACATGGTGGCCGATTGAAGCTAATATTGTACAAGAACATATACAAACTTCTCAAGTTCAACTTAAAAAGGACAAATGTTTGCTTTCTGCCCTATATCACATTTAAAAGGACCCAGTTGTTCTATTAAAAAAAAAAACTACCCTGCCGTTTTAGCAGTGCCGGCTACAACATGATTAGACAGAAGATCCAATAGCCAATCCTATTAAAGCTCTCTGTGTAAGCTGTCCTCTTCTCGCATGCCATGGTCACCTGCCTTTCTCCTTCCCACCTTCCCCCTGCTCCTCCATCTCAAATTTTGGGCTTGTGTACTTGTCGGTTGGCCTTCCGGAACAGGGATTTGATTTCCTCCGTCACCATTTCCTGCCAGTTGTCCCTGCGGAGAAAACGTGCACAACAAGACGCGTGTCATCGGGGAAGGTTCCCCCCCCCCGCCCCCCCGCCATTTCCCACAGGGTGGGTGTCTCACACCTAAACAAGGCTCCCCTCCCATTGGGTGGAAATGCAGCGCTCAGGGCACCGTGAAAGCCAGCCGTGGAACCACCAACACGTCACGACATCTGTAAGCTACATCCCCACACAACACGACACAGCATGCTAATGCTAACTCACTGTCTTTGCCCACTCATAGCATCACTGCTTTTGGTCTGCCTTCTTTTGTTTGTACTTAGCTATATCCTCTGGCAGCAGGCCGTGATTGTTTTCCCTGCGAACAGAACGCACATGCGACATCAAGGCCCTCTCTCCTCAAAGAGGACCACAGTCCCCACCCTCCTCCAGCAATGTTGGCTAACAATGATTTCATTAAGCCACTTTGTTGTCAAAATCATTTGCAACATGTGATACTGCACTATTTATGCAGATGGAAGAATATTGGCGGTAATGTTTATAAACAATCAAAGAATGTTTACAAATATACATTGGAATTGAAGCAACAATTGAACAAAGTTCTGCGATCCTAAGCGTTTCCACAATTTTGGCCACTAGTATACAATGAATTTAAAACAGCAATTCTTGTTGTGAGATATAATCCAGCGGTACTGTAGTAAATTCTTTGTTTAGATGTTTTACTGTTTACTGGCATCAGGAGCGGACAGTTCAGGTCCAGAATGTAAAAATCCAGACCAAGGTTTTGTTGCAACCAACCGGTTGAGTATAATGATTCACAGTCACAAAGTACTCAGCTGGTTACATTTCTACTTTTTGGGCCTGAATTATTCGCCTCTCATCGTATTTTATATTTGTATATAAGTGTAAGTCTAGATGCCCACATGATATCTGTAACTCGAGCAGACGGTCATTACTATGGCACAGTCAGTCCTTGGAGGTCTTACCCTGGTTTTATTTCTGGTGGTTCTGGCAGTGGCTTTGAGAAGCTGGATTTTCCCACAAGCCAGTATGTCTCTTCAATGCCTTTGCCCTAGACAAAAAAAGACATCTCAGTCACAACGTCATTTTATTACATCCAGAAAACTTGAGCATAAGAACGGGATAAATGTGATTTATTCACCTTCAGCTCTGTTTTTCCTCTGAGCTCTATCTTGTAACCCTCATTCAGAGTCCGCAGAATATTCACCGTGCTTATATTTACGTGAATTCTGTAAGCTAGACCGGGAAATAACACCATAAAATCAAATGATATCATATTACAGTAATGCATGATTGTAAAACAATAATATAAACAAACTTTGGCAAGGAAAGTATCATGTTTGAACATGATATTATTTTACTGATTTGTCCAAGGAATTAGGTGATTTTGTTACATTGAAAAAATAAATCTAATACACATATATAGTAAATATAGTATACTATGTAATACTCTATCCAATGTGGATCAAAAATGGTACATTTCAATACTGCAAGCAATAATATAATTATTTATCTGTACAATCTCCTTCGTTCGGATCAACGTTTGTTCGTAAGTTCGGGAGGGATCTTATTTCATGAATTTGGGCAAAATTAAAGGTAGTGACTCAAGGAAGGCAGAGACTCACGCAAGCTGGTGGACTCCATACGAGAGGCAGTGTTCACAGTGTCCCCGAAAAGGCAGTACCGTGGCATGGTCAAGCCCACCACACCAGCTACGCAGGGACCTGAACAACGACAGACACTTGTCACTTATTCGTTCGCTGACCATGTGGGACCTGCAGGGCTTCTGGTTAAGGTCCTGATGATATTGCAAATTTGTGCTACAGTTTGCTACAGCAAAAGCTTCCTCTTATAAATAACACAAAAGACAAGTGTGTCCTTGTAAACACTAAGAATCATACTGTGTTCAGAAGGGCAATCAAAAACAAAAGATAACAGCTGAGGAAACTGTAGGCGCCGTTGAGCTTGGAGACAGGCCTGGGCCGGTCATGTGACATACTGGACACCAGACATTTTCATGTATCTGTGGTGAGCCTGTCTGGGCAGAAGTCCAGGGCCAGATCTTTTCCCAGTCCAGTCCTGCTTAGTGGATTCTACTGCTTAGATGCAGTAAAATCCTGCCAGGTAACGATGAGAAAGAGAGGCTTGGAAGTCTAAGGAGAAGGAGCTGCCAAGCTCTGCCATTCTTTGACTCCATTCAAACAGATCTCTTTGATATTATTGGTCAGTTCCACATCCTGTTTCCCACTGGATTCATCCAAATGCTGTCAGTCTTATTAATCACAACCATGGAGGGTTTTCGAGCATCTCCTTCCTCAGTGCTACCTGTCGGGGGCCCCCAATCATCCAGTGCTGTGGAGATGGCTGGGCTGCCCTCACCTGAGTGGATGCCAATGCGTATCCTGATGGGCACCTCAGGCATGTGGCGCATCTTAAAGGTGCCCACAGAGCTCAGGATGTTCAGGGACATGTTAGCGATCTCTGCTGCGTGCTTGTTGCCGTTCTTCTTCGGCAGACCTGAGGCCACCATATAGGCGTCGCCAATGGTCTCCACCTGGAAGAAGAAGCCTATGTAACGCTTCCTTCTATTGCATTACTCCCTGCCCATAAGACATGCACCCAGTGTTTCACACTCATCTCTATGGGTCAGCTTGCCTTGTAGACGTCATGGTTGGACAACACAGCGTCAAATAGAGTGTATAAGTCATTGAGGAGGTCAACCACCTCAATCGGGTCGCTGAGGGAGGAAATGGTGGTAAAGCCCACAATGTCGCTGAAGTAAATGGTGACCTGGTCAAAGTATTCAGGCTCCACGGTGCCCCCTGTCTTCAAAGCTTCTGCAACAGATCTTCAACACAACATCCAGGCTTTACGTGCAATGTATAGGTTCTTTGCACCAAGGTTGCACCTTTATCTCCAAGTAGGAAAATGCCTTCTCTTAAAACACATAACAGAAGTTCCTATAAAAGTAAAAAATATGTCTTTCTGGGTGTTTTGAGACAAACTCACGGTGGTAGCATCTCAGCAAGAAGCTTCTCAGTCCTATGTTTCTCCACCTCCAGTTCCTCGGTCCTCTCCCTGATCAAGTCTTCCAGGTTGCTGGAATACTGCTCCAGCATACGCAGCATAGAGTCAATGATGTTGGTCTTCTTGCCCTTATTAATTATCTTGAACTGAGACATACAATCAGATGAAAATTAGCCATTCAGCTGAGAGAATCCACACCCACTAGGGGGCCTCATGTGTGGTCCAGGTTGGGGGTAGGTAGCATGGCTGCTTACCTGGTTGAAGATTTCTTCAAATGCTGGCCTCCGGTCAGGCTGCTCGCTCCAGCACTGCTTCATCAGCTGGATGCACTCCAGGGGTGCCTGGTCAGGGGACACGGTCGGCCGACACATTGGGGGTGGTTTCTTCACCTTCCTAATGATCTCTGACAGGGGTTGGGACACCAAGAACACTCTGAAGAACACTTGGAAAAACACTCTGAAGAACACTTTGAAGAACACTCTGAAGAACGAACACTTTGAAGAACACTCTGAAGAACACTTTGAAAAACACTCTGAAGAACACTTTGAAGAACACTCTGAAGAACACTTTGAAGAACACTCTGAAGAACACTCTGAAGAACACTTTGAAGAACACTCTGAAGAACACTTTGAAGAACACTGAAGAACACTCTGCCTCAATCCAATCTATAGCAAACATTTTTACTGGTGAGCCTTTTTACCTTTTAAAGGCTTTTAGAAGATGTATTTAAGTTAGTGGCCATATAATAACACACAAAATAAAACATTTAGAAAAATTATGCTTGGGACAGTGAAATGAATAGCAGTTTCCAGTAAATTTAAGTGATGATAGACAAAAATGAAATAAAGATGCCCTAAATAAATTATGCAGCTTTTTCACACCACATTTTGTTGCATCCATTTAGAGTAATGTATATATTTAAGTATATACAGTATAGTGTCTACCAGTAACCACACTAATGCAACACAAAAGGTCTGTAGAGAATAATAAATATATCCTTGGGGTTTACCTTCGGGGCTCAGACCTAACATGCAGTATGGAGCTCCTCGAACAACAACTTCCTGAAGTATTATGGAAAAGGCATATACGTCCCCTTTGTACGTCCCCTTCCGAGACATTTCCAGGTCTCTAAGGAGCTCCGGAGCGGCCCAAAATAGATCTGAAGAACAAATTCCCTTGTAATCATGTGACTTGTTGTATTACGTTGTTACAAAGGCAGCGTTTAAAGCACGAGACCTGGACACTTTGGTATACACGGTATTTAAAAAGGATCAAGATATCGAATAATGATATTACTCCTCCGGCTAGCAGATTTTTCTATGCTATTAAAGTCCCAAAACTTCAGGGAACTATGACAAATCTGTCCATTTGAAATGTAATCCCAATGGTAAAAAATGTGGCACATAATTATTAAGGAACAAAGTCGATGTTTGGTCAGCATGGTGCTTGTGACCTTGTCTGATTTTAGTACCTTCAGCTGCAGGCTCCTTCCTTGGGGCCTTTTGGGACTCCAGGAGCTCATTATATCCATAGTCCGTAATTTTCAGCACGAAACGACCGTCCACCACACAGTTTCGCGATTTCAGCCTCCCATGGACCAATTCTCTGTGGTGCAGGTACTTCATGCCCTAATGACCAGAAAACAATATCTATCACTTAGAAGAGTTTTTCCCAATCCAGTCCTCAAGGATCTACAGATGGTCCATGTTTTTGCTCCCCCCCAGCTCCCTGGCAAACAGTCCACATTTTTGCTCCCTCCCAGCCGGAACTGTGTGTGGGTCCAGGACCAGATTGGGAAACACCGACTTAGAATTAGAAGGCCGACCATCAGTTTAGAAGTACAATACAGGGTTTATTTTGAAGAATGGAATGCAGTCGATATCAAAGACTCTATGGAAAGGGAAGAAACAAACCTTAATGAGATCCAAGAGGAGAGAGGATTTGAACATCCAGTCCAGCTTGACATCATCATTACGAAGGAGGTCATGTAGACTGCCACGGGAACAGTGCTCTGTCACTACGGCAAACATGCTGCAGTCCGCGAAGAAGCCCAGAAATGGGTTAACGTTCTCGTTGCGGAGATCCTTCATCTGGAAGAATAAGGTATATTAGGTAGTAACATTAGCTGGCCAACCACCTGAATCGACAATATTTTGTAACTTTACATTCTGCACACATTAGGTGTGAATGTGAATAACAGGGGTTGGGCAAAATTATGAAAAACCCTAACAATATAGAATGAGGCTCATGGGAGTTTTGAGGGCAGAAGGAGAAATGATTGATTCAGAGAGATAACCAATCAGATTGTAGAGGAGGTGGATCCAAGGTTCTATGATATTCTTCGTGACATTCATGAAACCATTCCTGAATGTCTCTAGCAGTGTGTAAGCGGCTAGTATCGTCTTGGCATATGAGAACATCAAGCGGAAACAATGTGAAGAAACATTATTATTTTATAAATGACAGATGCAGGCTAATGGATCTTCTATTTAGCCTAGAGCCCATCATCGCAACTGCATGTCTCTGCGGTCCTTTTAAAGTATTATTTCTTTTATCTCCTCCACATGTCGGCATGCTGATATGAACATACCTTTCTGAAGATCTTTGTTGCGCTGGTCTTGACTTCCTTGAACTGTCCCTGCTCAAACTTTTTCAGCCAGACCCAGTCACCCTGTGGATATGAAATTATAAAAAGTTAATATCCTGACATACAGGAGTGGCCAAATTATAAGGGCGGTCTACATACCTCATACACAGCGACATTGGTTGTTTCGTGAGTTGCTGCTGTCGTGCTGTGTATAGAATGAGACCTTTCTCCGGACTTCATACTCTCCATCACACTTTTCGAGTCACTCAGGTCCTCTAGTGTCACTTTCTATAAATCACGAAGTGCATTTCAAAATGTCGACATGCAGAGTTAACCTTCATTTTGCATCTGACATTATCAACATACAGATCTGATAGCAAACTAGAGACTGACAGAGAGATTTCTTGCTGTCCGTGGCGTATGGAAGCACTTGCCTTACTGCTGAGTTGAGGGTTGATGAAGGTAAGGTCCTCTATTGCCAGGAGGATTCGATTGGGCCCTTTTACCAGCTGAATCTGCTGTATTCGTCTCCTATCATAATGCAATCCAACAGTTGTCTGGATTAAAATAAAACGACTATAGCCGCAAGCAGCCACTTCTGGGATTCAGAATGGGGTTGTTGACCTTATACACAACAGTGAACAGTGGAAATATAATTTTGGAAATTCCATTTGAATCCATGCTCTTTTGTCATTTTTCACTTTTAATATTGCTAGTTTAAATATACGGTTCTCCATTTTTTGCCCCAATGCAAGGCTATTGTTTTGAAAACTGCAACATATAAACCAAATAAGTAACAGTACCGTATAAATAAAGATAAGCCCATGCCGCCGATGGCTAGAATGAAGACAACCACAGAGACCACAATGACGTAAGTCACATCCACACCTTGGGGACAGGAAAGAGAACAGAAGCACATGTAGATGAACACATTAGGGGACAATGGGAATGTAGTATTTACTATCTGATCCTCTCATGATCATCAGTGATTTTCACTGAGAAAAAGCATTACTCCATCCATCCATCCATCCATCTATCCATCTGTCCATCCTCTATGCCTGCTTGTCTTATGCAGGGTCACAGGGCCCATGTGATACAGCAATCAATAATGAAGAGGTTATAATAGCAAATGGATAATGTTTAAATCCTGAACATATATATTTAGAAATTACAAAGCAGATCTTTTAACTATTGTGGTTGAGTTAATGTAAGTAAAGCAGCTCGGGTGGGTTTAGCCATGGCATTCCAGCGGTCACTCAGACTACAGTCGTACCATCGTGCTGCTGTTCGGACATTACAGTCAACACCAATGTCGTTCTTCTGACCACAAGACAGCTTTCTGTACATGCACGTCCACATTCTCACCTTCCCTTTCTGTACCGTATTTAACGATTAGCACACGAGAAGCACGTCCTGCACATACTGAGTCTAGAAAGGAACTTGAAAATGAGCTGTTATGTGGAGTTAGAGTTTGTAAAAGAGGTGGGTCCAAGCAATTAGAGGAGGCGGGACAAACCAATCATATGCCTTGGCCCCGCCTCCTCTACTTGCTTGGACCCACCTCCTCTACAATCTGATTGGTTATCTCTTGGAACCAATCATTTCTCCTTCTGCCCTCAGAACATTTTTGTGCAAGAGAAACTCCAATGAGCCAAGAGTGAGGTGAGAGCTCACACCTGCTGGGCAGATGGCGTTTTGTTCAAACCAGCAGCTGGAGTCCTTAGACGGTGGGGAGCCTCCTGGGAAGTTGATGGCTCTGCCAGTAACGGTCAGCATGTTTCCCCGCAGGTCCACCAGGTAGGTAGAGTAGAGCTCATTGCTCTGCCCATCCGTGTCCAGGACCACGTAGCTGGTGACCCCATCTCCATCACTGTCTATCTGAATGTACTGGTTGAAGCCCATGAATGTAATATTCCTAGTGAAGAAGGCCAGGCTCGTGCCGGACAGCCGCTCCCCTGCTTTCCGGACATTGTGCATGACTTTGGCAATGAGGTAAATACTGTTGTAGATTGTTCCGAAAAATGGAGAAACCTGGAATGTAAACGTAGTTGTTTCAACCAGGCTGGACGGAACCAAAAGAGTGATTTCCTGTATCTTTTTTACTTCGCAGCTGTACAGTCAAGTGTATACGGCGACAGAGACAAAACTCTTCACATACTGATCAACTATTTATTGATCTTATGTTGTACAGATGCAGTTTAAATTGAATTAGAACCATTGGAAACAATTTATTAGTACCAAATAGAAGAACTTTACACACACTTGATATCAACTGATCATGTAAAAACTTGTGTTACTGGAAGTATCTTTTAGGAAAATGATTTATTACTGCTTTATGAATGCAGGGTAAAATATGCATGGGGATTGATTCAGTTGTTGACTGTGCCTTAAAAATGATTTTTGTAGTAGAAGGAGGAGCTGGGAGAGGAGTGGGCAGGAGGTCACTGATGACTCACGGATCGTAAAAGCCAGACATTTGTAAACTGGCTGTAATCTGTTAGGATGATGAATGTGTAGTGAGATAGTGATCAGAGCGTCATGACATGAGGATGGTAGGAAACAACAGGGATTTTTTAATGGCAGAGAGTAACAAAAGCAGTGATGAGGAACAAGCACTGAATCAGGCACTGAATAAGGGTACAACTACAAGCAAGGGAAGGGTCATATTTCAGGATCTGGATGCATTGACATAGACAGAGCTGAGGCAAACTTATGTTTATGGATAAATCTTTCTACTGCTGTGGTTGAACCTTATTTCAAGAACAAGTCACCCTCACCTGCTGAGGCTGATGTGGGAGGGCAATCTGGCCCAAGCGGCCGGCCACCAGGAGTGCCTCGTTGAAGGACATTAGCTCGGACGCTACGGTGACCGTTAGCACTGCGTCGTAGGCCTCGCGCAGCTTGGTGTTGTTCTGCAGCGGCGCGTACGAGGTGTTGCTGTAGGGGAGGCTGTGCAGCAGGGTGTCGTACGGCATGAAGACGTACCGCCCCCTCGTGAGACCCATCTCGTGGGCCTTCAGCAAGAACGAGGCTTGCAGCTCTCCGCCAATCAACACCGAGTGCATGCACATGACAACAACTGCAATGTAGACGCAGATGCACATGAAAACGACTGCAATGCAGGCGCAGATGCACGTGACAATAATTGCAATGCAGACGCAGATGCACATGACAACAACTGCAATGCAGACGCCGGCCGTGGTTGTTTGTTATTGTCTCCTTACCTTTGGCACTAAGTCAATAAATGTAAATCTTAAACAGGCTTTGAGTAGACAGAAACATATAGGGCCGGATTCTCAAACAAGGATTAAGACTAGTCTTGGACTAAATTGCCGTTTCAATGGAGATTCACCATTGTAACTCAAAGCTAGTCTATGTTTAGGCTTAATCCTTGAGTTCAAACTTGACGTTGATGCTGAAATAATACTGATATTTCAAAAGTCACAAATGGCACTGAGGGCTTAACTTATATGATGATGATACATGAAGACTTTTATGTCTAATAATTTATACACACATTGACATAAACAAGGCTGTCTAAGAAATATTAATTAACTCTTCAGCTGAATATTTAAGAGAAAATTGCAAAGTTTGTGTAATGTAATGCGTTCATTTTAAAAAGAGCAACGGAGAAACAGTTATACAAGGCAGAAAATTTATTTGAAACAATTAACACTAAAAAGGTAAAAGAGTAGCTGAGAAAAAACATAATCTGGGGGGGGGGAGTGTTATTAAATGGACTGAGGAGAACAATGCAGGACTATGAACACTAAAACATTAAAACCTGAATATAAACAAATATCAAATATGACAATAAGCAGAAATATATAGAAAATATGCTAGTCTCAAACCTGTATTAAGATCTGGCATTTAAGAAATGTATTCATTGGATCATTGTGGCACTGAATGAAGAATGTGTCCCTGAACTAACACATAAAGTGAAATAAAATTAATATACCACGTTAGATCTGTCCTTTATTACTGCTTTAATTAGCTAAAGCATCTTTGAAGTAGGCCTGTTAGCTTAGCGTGACTCCCATAAGATACTAAAAATCCCCCTCTTGCATGCTGGGCAGTGACTATTATGATAACTGGAGTGGGAGACAAACCTATGTAAGAAACCACAAGAGCCTTTGATACAAGTGGGATTTGTTTTACCACTACATTACAATTGGTCTCTATGACCCTGGACTGAGTGAGTGGATGGATTTACTGCAATTGGTAATAATGTCACTAAATCAGAAGTTACTTAACTGTCGTTCTATTATTATAGCATAAAAAATCGTCTGGAATGTAGAGAGTGTGTAAAAATGTGTCGCAAAACACCAAGTTTATCCAGTAACAAAGAAAGTTGTTTTTAAATTACTTTGCAGGACATGTATTCCTATTTGCAAACAATATTTCCATAACATAAAGCAAAACTAAGTTATTGAGTATTCTGCAGTTAACGTTAACACAAGCAGTTTACCTTTGATCGCTCCTGCTGCTTGGATTTTCCTCAGGGCCATTTCGGTCTCGGTGGAGTTGTCGCCGACTGCGGACACTATCCCAACAGGAAGCCCCCGGCTTCTAAGAGAGCTGGCCAGTTTGCTGGCGGTGTCCACCCACATGTCGTCCACGGCTGAGACGATTCCGACATTGGCCCATCCGAAGTGCTTCAGGACGGCGAAAAGGACCCGGGTAGGTGACGGTAAAGTCCGAGCAAACGTCGGGTAAACCTGGGGCCGGTCCAGCTCGTAATTAACGCAAGCCCAAGAAAATATGGCTTTGTTCCAGTGTTTGCCCAAAAGTGCGGCCGCATCACAATAGCCGGGGCTGGTGGGCCCTGCGATCGCATGGACGACGCTGTCGTGCTGTACAAACGCAGTCAGCGCTTTTGCGGTCTCGCACGGCTCCTGGAGAATCACGGAGTCAAGGTCATACCCTAAATCTAGGCTTAGGTCTTTCTTTATCCTGCTCACTGCAAGCTTAGCTGCTAGTCCCGGTAGGGCTTTTGCATAGATGGGGTCACAGTTCCAGGGCCCGACAATACCCACTTTAAAGACTTGACACTGGACACAGCAGGGAAACATCATTACAGCGAGCATCAGCAATAGAAAGTTCCAGAATGGAAGTGTTGCTAAACTGAATCTTCCTCTGATATTGGGATAAAGGGGATGATTGGAGAAATCCCATAGAAAGGCTTCGAAATTGAGGGGGGTCTGTTGCATTGTCCTTCTTGGATCCAAGGAAGCCGTGAATTTGACGTTAACTACAAAGCCTTGTAATTCGGGACAAATATAATGAGTCAGAGTTAGAAGACAAACACGACTCTCTCCGAAAAGTAGGCTACTTTGATTTGAGTCTGGGGTTTAATATGAAAGTTACTCTCACAAAAGTATAGGCCTACAATGTACTCGTTTTAAAAATGTTTAAGAAGAAATATGGTACTCACCATTCCTTTGTAGCTTTTATTGGTTAGTGTAATTCATCTTCTCCAAAAACCTGATCGTTTTTTTCTCTCCTTTGTCCCTTTTCCTGCTTTTACGTTAAACGTTCACCTATCCATTTCCACAGACACATACATGTACAGTATGTCGCCTACAGAGTTAAGTTAAACTGTGCAAAGTGAAAGAAAAATAACTTTAATGCTGCATTTCGGGACACTGCGATCCATCTCCTTACCGGTCCTTCCATAGGGACGCAAATGTGCGTGGCGTGCTTAATGCCGAGATGACAGACGCCTTCAGCACTCTGGAGAGCTGCTTATTTCTGTTCACGGTGGGCACGGTTCCGTGCCTTCGCCTGTATGACGATTAACTTACTTTGAAATAGTGAGCTAGAAATTTTTTTTCTTTAGATTTTACCTTTGAAACCTGTACGATACTTAAACGTCAGTTCAGAATTTTAATCAATATTAGCATGAACGCATTAACCTATTATAATAACGTAAGAACCAGGCCTGTTCAAAAATCACACAATAAATAGACGGAAATAAATGTTCGGGGCAGATCAAGTAACATTTTTTTGAAGCGAAGACTTTACAAACTAACCTGTAGCTACCATGTAGCCTAAGAGTTACACAATCAGACATAATCCATTGTCAGTTTGCCGTGCTTGTAAGAGGATTGCAAGTCAACATCGGAGTTTCAGAAACACTTCGATGTTTAAAACTAAAGCTAGTTGTTTTATTTCAGTTGTTCAGGATAAATACTGTTGTGATTGTGTTTTATGCATTTGTTCAAGAAGCTGAGTGAATCAATTTAGTCAATTTAATTAAAATTGTGGAACTAAATCAATTAAAAAATGCAACAGTATACTAAAACCCGGGTTACAATATTAAATTCATATTTAACCTTTTAGGTTTTCAGAGATGCCCTTAAAATGTAAAATAAACTTATCGACTGTTATTATGCACAGAAATAATATCACCCAGATTATACTATAAGTACTACTAATTATTAAGATGTGTAAGGTACATTTTTAATAAACGGGTTTGGCTTCTGCATGGGATGCAGGCGTATTTTAAAATTACACAACCTAAATGTACAGAGTGAGCACAACTGCACTTTTACCATGGCGACAGCTCTGCACATTAACACATCCAAGCAAGAGGCTGTAATTGGACTAATGTGTTTGTATCATTGTGACGGACCTCTGAGTTTAATTGAATTGCGCGGTAATCGGCGTGGGAATAATTAAACGGCAACCCCCAGATACGTCCCTGGAGTCCATCTACAATTGCACGCGTCAGTTTTTTTCCCTTGTTATGAGAAAACAATTTCAGGCAATTACATAGGGGGTTCAAGAAGAGGTTTTTCATTGCTCATAAACAAGGAATATTACGGATCAAGGACAAACAAACGTGTTAAATTTACATGGCCTTAGGTGCTGGTGCAATAAGACGTTTGGTCTAATAGGAGGCCAAGTTATGAACCTCAAAAGACACGACTTGGAAATGCAACTGGAAAATTAAACATAAAAGTATATATTTCATTTGAGAGTTATGCATCTTGCTGTGCGTACTTCTTTATAGCATTTAATAAGGTAGCATTCAAAAGACTACAAAACAGTATACAACAGCAAATAATTACAAATAGATTGTTTAATTTCAGCAAGACTATTTTGATTGGTGACAAAAAGTTGTTTTTTGCATAGTAAAAGAGAAGCGTTTGTCTATAGCTCCGGATTATTGATCGCCCGAACACTTTAAGGGGCAGGTACCTTTATTGAATCAGTGAGCATGAAACGCAATACATCAGGGTGTTTTATTATTATTATTATTATTATTATTATT
>JABFEB020000036.1:10590711-10631018 GCA_019775895.2 Stomatorhinus ivindoensis | reverse complement strand
CAAATTTACCCCCCCCCCCCCCCGCCCCTTTACCCTGAGGGGACACTGGCGCATCTTTACAGCCCCAGCCTTAAAGAATAAAGTTTTCCCCCCAAAAAGTTGTCTTTCTCTTCTGTGTCTCTCTCTTGTCCCCCCTCCTTGTAATGATAGACTAGAGGTTCCTCCATAACACAAATACATTTTTTTTCATCTGCCTTTTGTCTGACTTGAGAATATTTTAATCAGTCTCCACAGCCAAAAGCTGTATAGTGCATTTAATCAAGTTATACTCTGTAATCTTAAAATGTCATCCATCCATCCACTCGTCCTTCCATTTTTCGGAGCTACTTTTCCAAGGTTTTCTTGGGCTGATCCTTGATCCATGTTATAGTCCCGTTTTCATATAGAGCTCCCCCACTGCAATGCTATCTATTGAAATTAAAATGTTAATTGGTAGTGTTTTGGTGATTAGGACTAAAGCACTTTGTAGGTTGCCTACAAAAAAGCAACAAGTGTTCCACAACCACAGAAGAGAAATGTCATGTGTTATTTACAGAGACACAAATGTTGTTGTTGCATGCAGTAGTTTTCACATGCATTAGAATAGGCTAGAAACCTTTCTGTCTTCTGTCCTCCGCAGTGAAGAGTCAAGTTATCAGCAGTAATAACATGCAGGTTAACAAGGGATTACCAAGCACAATATAAAGTCAGTAATTGGAAACTTCCAGCATAGAAGCATAGAGTTACCTTTACGTTTGACGACTTGCAATAACTGCAATAGCCATTTGGCAAGAGTATACCTCACCACTGAACAAAGCATTCACACATTTTTTTCTGTCTTCGGGATTCGTGCTCCCCGTAACTTGTTTTTCTATGAATCAAAAAGGACTTTTCATTATTTAATACATTAATATTATGTGTTATTTGGTGTGGTAATGAGGATATTGGGCATATGGATTATGTCTCAAGTGAAGAACATTTATCTGCTGGTATCGTTGCTATAAATAGCCTAACTGTACTGCACCTTTGTAATACAATTTAAGCTACTAAGGAATATTAATTGTTAATACTGATAATATCTTTATTATACTGGGGTATATTTTGCTAGTTTAAATAATACAAATTTTTGAGTTGTAGGCTACTGTACAAATAGCTTTCCTGAATTACACATTAAAATAACCAACTGTCATATTCTTTCGGCCCGTTTTCGTCACATGACGTTTGTATTTTAATTAGGGGCCTGTAGCATTTTATCGACGAAGATTTTTGTACCTGTTAATCATATTATTGATCTATCAATTGCTGTAAGTACGTGACAACAGAAAGAAATATCGGTAAAATACCGCGGCATTTAAATGTGTGAAAAAATGTATTCTATATGTTCACATCGCTTTAAACTTGTGTTTTTGTCACTTGAAGCATTTCCTTCAGTTAGTCCACGAAGAAGATGTATACAAGGAATAGAATTTTAAAAGTCGGAATAATCAGTGATATTTTTCTCTAAATCATACGAACCTTTTACTTTAGCAACAATATACTTGTGTGCAACCTACAAATGCGACCGTTCTAACTACTATTCGAGTGGGATTCGAGTTTTATAAATTTTTCATGTAAATTTTCAGGTAAAAAGCACGTTGGATTTCAAATGGCACATTTAACGACGTATCTGTAAGTCAATTTCCAGGGAAAATAGGAATGCAGCGGCGGCCCTGAAGCGTCCTTTTCCAGGCAGACTTGACGAATGTGTTTTCGTTATTTCCGCGGCCGAGTCATTTCGCGATGGTCCCCCGAAGCGCCTCGCCGCTAGAGAGCGTGTCGCCAGCGACTGCGAGCGTCCGGAGAATATCAAGCGAGACACGCTGAGGTGCGGAGCGCCGGCGGGGTGCAGGCGGCCAGTCTTCGTGAAATGTGCGCCGGAGGTGTGCCGTCTCCTTCTCTGAGGTTTTTCCCCCACGCCGTTCCATCCAGGCAGGCGAAGTCGTTGTATTTTTTTGACCATCACGGTAAGCATATGCCGTAAGTGACACTTTACAAATATGAGCAACCGCCCCCCCCCCCGAAAATCGGTCTCTACTCAGATCCAGGATCATCTCGCTTGGTAAAGTAGAAGCGCTTTACTATTAAGCAGAGGAGGTACATTTAAGAAGGAAATGTTTTTAAAAGTCCAGATTCATGTTATGGGAAGAGCCAGATCTTAAGCTAAATATTGGGGGGGAAATCCGGTTTTATTCCAGAGAACATAGGCTTGCGATCGTGACTGCGACGATAACTTAAATAAGTATCAAAGTTTGTACATAACTGTTACATATTAGTTGCCTGATTGGTCCTTTTGTGCGTGGAATATCTTAATGAGTCGTTATACGTTTTCATCTAGTTGTTAAAAACTTTTACAATGCGGATGCGCCGATAGAGAGTCGATCTCCGTGTGTCATGGTTGGCGAGCGAGGAGGTGGGTGGATGTCTGGACTGAAGTTAGATATCCTGCAAGCGTGCGTTAGGCGCAGCTTTAAGGTAACGATTGCCACGGCTGCAAGTAATATGATCTGCGGCGTACAGGGAGCAGTTCGCGGGCGCCTCCCAAAATCCCGGCTCGGGGTCTGTGTCGACACTGAGCAGAATGCCATACGTTTAATTATATTTTGCTTAATTAAAAATAAATAGTATCTTTTTTTTCTCCCTTATATGCATTTTTGGTTATGGTTACAGCACTATACAGCAATTCGTATCATTCGTAATACTGCGTATGAAAAGAAAGGAAATTGCAAAATGTCTACTGATACGTTCAAAAATAATTTTAATGTGTCGCTGCTACGAGGTGAGCCTTTCTGGTTAATATAATATATCCTCTCCAAACATGCTGTGTCCTTATGTTTTAGTTAGCGGATCATTTCACAATTCAGTCTTATTCCCTAATGTCATTACAGTGAAAAACACTGTAACATAAAAGCACGTGTAATGAAGTACAAAATGCTGTATTAAAAATGCCATTGTTATCTGGTTGGCTGTTAATTCCATGGATTTCGTAAGTTATTGATTCAGATTCGTCTTGCGAGTAGCCTGTAAGCCAACACTTGTCCTGAAAATATCCTGAAAACATTTCTGCACTGGAATGCAGTTTTAATTTTTGTAATTGACTTATCTACCTTAAGCAGTTATATGTTTGCATTCATCGAAATTGAAATGCCTCCATATTGCATAAAGGCGTTTTTTGTTGACGGGCAATAATTCCATTGGCACTTCAGATTTCACAGACGTTAAGGAGACATATTGCAAGGAACCTTCATTTTTCATTTCTCTCCCGAACGTGCCACCTCTGTCCCATTAAGAGAGCACAAAGCTAACTAATCATTTGAGTTGGACAAGTCATCAGAGTTAGAAATGGTTCTCTGTTACCAATTTGAAATAGCATTGTGATGACGCACACACAGGAGGTTATGCAGAGGTGGAAAGTTCCGGTCCAGAAAGTAAAAATCCAGACCAAGATTTTGTTTCAACCAACCGTTTCAGTACTCTGTGACTGTGACTCCTCATACTCAACTGGTTGGTTGAAACAAAACTGTGGTCAGGATTTGTACTTTCTGGGCTGGAACTTTCCACCTCTGCATACATATATTGACTACATACCATTATATAGACTACATACTATAGCTATTTATATGCACCTGTGTAATGAAGTCTTTAGTGACTGACATGCTGTTTAAAAATAGTCACAAAATGGAGACTGTTTATTTCATTTATCCTGTATTAAACCCTTTCATACCAATCTCACGCATTAATTCAGCCTTATAGGATTAACAAGTCAACCGTCTGCTAATTTAATTGTTTTCATGCTGTGACTTTGAGACTTGATCGCTGCTGTCAGTCTCGCTGGGTGAGAAGCGTTTAAGCAGAATTCCTCAAAGAGACGGGAGCCTCATTAAAGTTCAGCAGGTCGTCTCTTTGTGCTAAAGCATCGAAGTGATTCTATTTCTTTTCTGTTAGCAGTTCAGGCTTTGCCTTTTAAATTGTACTGCACTTACTGTGCACCCAGCAGAGACGACCATGATGACGTCAAATAAGAAACAAGGCAAAATGTGAAAATAGATGGTTTTTTGACTTCTGAAATTAGGGCCATCTGGCTGAAAGGAAGACTAGTTAAGGATGTAGTGAGTGAAATTAGAAGCTCGACTTTTATTTATTTATTTGCCTATTTATTTGTTTGTTTGCTTATTTATTTATAAAAATGGTGATTCGGGCCAACAAGGAACATCATTCATCATGTGGCATCGTCAGAATTTTTGTGAATATGTGGGAGATTAGAAATTACACAGAGGAATCAGATGCAAAGGTAAATGGTATCTAAAGGGATAATGGTGCACTTCAGTCAAGTGGGAAGCAAAATCTGTTTGAGTCAGTTTGGGTTTTAAGGACAGGTCTGTCTAAGCAGAGGAAACATGTTGGGAAAAGGCAGTTCTTTCAGAATTGGGATTCAGGCAGTGGTCTCAAAAAATAACGATGAGAGGCGTTAGATTAAGGCATAACCTGGAGTCTGCATTCATTTCAGAAGAAAACATTCTGCAGATTAATCTGTGCCAGCTAAGCAAGTTGCAGCAAGGATGGTGTCATCTGAGTTAAAAAAAAGTCTACCAACCTGAGAACTAGTATATTAATTAACAGCTCTGTTGCTGAATTGTGTTAGCTGAAGACTTCAGAAGCAGCAAGTGATATTTGATAAATGCTAGGATCTTCCCAGATCTGGCCAGTTGCACGCAGAGTGGAAAAGTTAGATTTTGGACTGGAAAAATAGAATGTCAGTACAAAAGCAGGGTGCACGTTCAGGGTTATTTATTAACCTAATATTTGATGTGGGTTGAATTTCTACAGTAGCTAAACTAAGTCTAATGTGGTTTTAAACTGTGTGTCAGAGTACAGTTGTTCTGTATGTAAAAGCTTATATACAAAACAATTTTGTATCAACTCAGCTGTCGGTCTGTATTGCAGGGAAGGAAAATACCAGGTACTAGATAAGGTTTATCTTCTTCGGAACTTGATGATGGGAATTTGCACAGAGGCCAACAGGCCGCGGGAGTTAATTCAGTAGCCATCAAAAATGTAATCCATTTCCTTTCAGATTTATTTCTTTGTTTATACTATTTCTTTGTTTTGCTAACAAAGTTGTTTTGTTGGGTTTTATAAAAGGTTCACCGGTCATTTGTCTACACACACAGCTAATAATGGCTGTGTATAAAATACAGAATTTCATACATTTCAATATAGATTGTGTGCATTTGGGCATCAGAAGGGAAGTTTCTTTAAACAGCAGACTGGCACTTGTCAAAAGTTAAAATGTAGCGAGTCACTGGCACGTTAGACAAACAGTACTGAAAGTTAAGAGTCGTAGGAAGGCGGTCTTTATTCATAACATCAGTTGTGACATTTCCCATACTAGAAGCCGTAGAAGACATTCGCTTGGTGTGGCCTTGATATTTCTTAGATGAAGCGAATCTGTAAAGCATCTTTCTCCTTTGGAAGCTTTGAAGTTTTAAAGTCTCTGTATTGGGTTTTATAGTCCAGGCTGGTAAAAAAAAAAGCTTTGCACGTCAGCAACCGTGATGGCAAAGCCTGGAGAAATTGAAGGGAAGAACTGGGATGGAGTGCTTTGATCAACAAAATTGGGTTAAATCTGCCGAGACGTCAAAAAGAAAGTAAACTGGGGATTGAGAAGAAGCGGAACACAGGCAGGACATTAGAGCCACAGACTTTAAGGTATATGTGTATATATATATATGTTTAAGTTGTTGTTCTAGTGCAAGGTATTTTGGGAAGCATCTGCTGCATTCACGGCTTTCAGACAGGTATTTGGATGTATAGAATTCTTCCACACCTGAGATGAAGTGAAGCACACGAAACCAGACCTGCCTGTCACTGTAGTCCCATCAGAATAAAGGTGTGATTTTTCTTTCTTGGCAGTGAACGTTGCAGCAAAAAAAAAAAAAAACAGCATTACTCAGAACTAGTATGTTAATCAGTACAGGCAGTCTCTGGGTTAAAAACATCTCACACATGGACAACTCATACTTACGAATGGACTACCTTAAAGTGTATTATATATAAATTTGGATACGCTACTTTGTGACTCTCGTGAATACATTGCATGGTGTCTGCCATTTGTCTGCCTGAGGTACGTAAGAGTAGTATGTGTTGCTACTTGTATTATTAAACTATTATTATCGTTACGTACCATGTTATTGTCTTTCACACTTACCTACATAATTCGACTTTGACAGACATAATTCGACTTTAAGACAGATCTTGCCCGTAACCCGGGGACTGTCTGCATACCGTAGTCGTCTTTTTTTTCGTTACTTGGTTTATTGGGTTTAACTTGTCTTACCATGCATTTCCAGATTTAACTGTGTATGATTTACAAATATCACAGTGGTTCCAAGCAATTATCCATCACTCTCAAGGCAGCTACTGAAGTTTGAAATGTTTATTAACGATTGAGATTCTTTTACGAATGTTTTGTTTATCTGGTTTTTGTTTGGGAGAAACGCTGAAAATTGGCTTCGATGTTTGAAAAGGAAATTTAAAATCTGCAAATGTGACGCACTTGTCTTCCATTTCGGAGTGTCTCCCTTTGCACGGCTCTTAATTAGGAAACATGAAAGTGAGTATCTGGACGTTTACATGGTAGCCAAAATATGCAGAATTCCTTATAATGGACTAAGTAGCTCAAAGAGTTTTTGTTTACGAGTCTGTAGGAATGTAAACAGCATCTAAAGTTTTCATTTTAAGCTTTTCCAGGGCATAGTTTAAGATGTTTAAGTTTAAGATTCATCAGGACAGTAAAAACAAAATAAATAATTACAAAAATCAGATTGGAAGCTGTCAGTGTCAATACTGTGTTATAGTAAATGTACATAAAAGTGGATCTGGAGGAAAAAGCTGGAAATGCGACAGAAAATGACTTTATTAGTTTTCTTTCTAGAAAAAGTTGCATCATCTGCTTCGCCGAATTCGGGGGTGGAGATAACCATTTATTGGCTACGGAGCTTAGAGGTCTCTTGCTATACCCTGTTATGCTCAGGGTATATTGTTAGTGTTCTAAAAAGACATTTTTTATATTGACGATAATAGAATCTGGTAGGTTCCTCTTCTGTATTCCGCGATTGTCTTGTACGCTGATTATTATTCCAGATGCTCGCTCCCGTCCCTTGAGCAGCACTTGTGGAAGCAGAGAGGGGCTCTTTTCCAGTCTGCTGCCACCCTCTACACAGCACTTTGCCTCTGGCGTACACGTGTGACATTAATGGGGTCATAAACCCTTTTACAGCTGACGAGGTTCGCGTACACGACAACTCCACTGTGGATTTCCATTTTGTTGGCAGCTCTTCCACTCGCACGGATGACATTAGTAAGAGTGACGCGACAATCTGACGCAGCTGCTCTGTTTTCTTTCAGGGCGCCATGGCAACTCTCCTTTGCGTGAGTCTGTCTCTGATTCTCCTCCCGCACGTGGGATCTGTGAGGAACTGCCACCCTGAGTGTCGCTGTGAAGTGGAGAACTATGGGCTTTTTGACAGCTTCAGTCTGACCAAGGTGTACTGCAGTGGTGTGGGACCCAGTTCAGCCCCCATTCCCATCCCACTAGATACGTCTTTCCTAGACCTGTCCTCCAACTCCATCTACACCATCACAGACACCATGCTCACAGGCCCCGGGTACACGACCCTTGTCAGTCTGGATCTTAGCAGAAACTACATTTCCGAAGTTCACCCCAATGCACTTTCCAGACTACGATATCTGGAAACCTTGGACCTTAGCCAGAATTCTCTGGAGGACTTGACGGATGGGGTCTTCACAGGCCTCCCACTGACAGAGCTAGATCTGAGCAACAACAAGATCCAGGAGTTGAGGTTGGACATCTTCTCGACTAAGGCCCATGGGAAACCCATCAGCGTGGATTTGTCCAACAACTTGTTGGCAGCCGTTTCTCGAAGACCGCACACAAGCCCTCCCAATATCAAGAGCCTAACCCTGGCAGGGAATTTACTCAGAACTGTGCCTGATCTTCGTGGAATTCCCCTGCGGTATCTGAACTTGGATGGAAATCCGATCTCAAGTATTGAGAAGGATGTATTTGTAGATCTGAAGGATCTGGTTCATTTGTCCCTTAGTGGTCTACCTACACTCACTGCAGTCCAGCCCCAGAGCTTCAAAGACCTGCAGAACTTACAGGTCCTTGACTTATCAAATAACCCTAAGCTGGATTCGTTGAATCCAGAGATATTCACTGGCCTAATCGCTTTACAGGAGCTTAACTTGTCTAAATCTGGCGTGATGTCATTGCCAGATAACATTTTGAGTTATGTGCCGAGTATCCGAAGTCTTTCTCTAGGGAAAAATATTCAGTGCTGGAAAACCCAGAAGCAAGGCCAGTTCCATAGGCAGATCGGACAGACTAAGAGTGGGGAGGTACTTACCTGTGATGTCAGTGACATCAGTTTCTAAGGTTTTTTGCAGAATACTATCTATACAAAAAGACCTTCATTTGTGCCTTTACGTATCTTTATCATAAAAATTATGTATATATATATATATATATATATTTTTTTTTTCTTTCCTGCTAAACTTGATGATTGTCTTTTGAGGTTTCAGAATAACATACCTTTGCACATATGCATATTAAATCCAAGCAAACTGTAGGTTTTAAAACAAAAGCTAGGAAATGAAAACACTGTGGATGACGATATGGACTGAGGTTTGAAACGAAAGAGTTTATCCTGCGTTAAACATGCTAAGAATACTGACCATCTCTGTGCGTTTTCTTTAGGAAACTTGACATGTCCGAGTTCCTGTCTCTTGCCTTCCAAACACTGATGAAAATCTGATTTTACACAGTGTGCAAATTCTGTTGCTAAAAGATGCGCATCGGCAGACAGAGCAGAATTAGACGTAAGCTTAATGTAATCTACAGTACCTTGAAATCGCATAGCTGGATAGCTGAAAAACGACATGTTCCTGAGCCTCTTTAGAGATATTGTATAAAAATATGCATTAGCTGAATATATGCAATGGAACACTAAAAGCACCTAAATCCTACTGTCATTAATTTAGTACATTATATTTCTATTATATTTCTTGTAACTATTCAGACTGGGCTAAATAGTAAGAATGACATATTGAAATGTATTTCAGTATTGCTGAACGCCAGCATGTATTTACGCAATATTTGTCCCACATATTTGTTACGGAGAAAGAATACCTTAGCGTAGAGCACACCAAGCAGCAAGATGCTAACGTCGTTTCAGCTGACCGTTTCGTAAGTAGCTGGACGTATAGTGCTGTATTCATGAATACATTTTTGGTTTTTGCATAAAAGCCCCCTTGGGCATGGAAGGAACAGAGCTCTGAATTTAAGGCATGTTTTTGTGAAACCCTATGTACTTTTGTCTTACATGGTTAACATGTAGCCTAAACATATTTTCCCTCACTAATGTATGGTTTGCTACGCCAAGAACCAATGTGTTTGACTGTAATCTTAGCTGATGACAGACAAAATTAAGCTACTTTGCCAATTTAGATGGAACATTAAGACAAACTTTGTGTATGTGTGTGTGAGAGCCGATATATATATGAAATGTTAAAACGTATTAGGTATATTTTCAGTGAGAAGGGGGGGTGGGTACATTTCTTGTGTTTTTCCACTGTGAATATAAATTTTATTTATGATACTCCTGTCTTAATTCTTGGGATGTAATAGTTGTTTGCTATAACTAATTAAAATAACATTTTTTCTCCATTTAAACAGTAAGAGTTCATCATTCTGATGACTAGAAACATATTTAGTACTTGATTTGATTAGGCGTCACAAATAGCTTCACCTTTGGTTTGCATACAGTTAACATGAACAGCTTAGTAACTCCACCGGTCATTGAGAACAATCCCAGTTTTCTTCTTCACTTGGTAAAGGAACCAGAAAACTATGACATGCACTTTCATATCACAAAGCTTCAGTGTTTCCCATTTTTTTCATGTTTGTATTGGAAAAAACATCTATGGAATTATTTCTGCTGGCAGAAAACAAGCGAATGGCTAAAGTAAATCTCTTAATGAAAAATACAGTACTATTGAACCATTATATTTACTAATGTTGATCTTTTTCATCATTGTGGTTTATCTGATGTGAGAATCAGCATCACAAATGGAAATAAGGTATCTTGAATAAAGCATCATAAATCCTAAAGAAATTTTTTGTATGTGGATGTCAACACATTGTGTGTATGTATATGTTACATGAGAATTAAAGCATTCTTCACATATGACTTGGTCTGTGTGCACTGCAGAGTCAATACAGGCAATTTCCATTTTTGTTGCTCTAAGAGAGTCCGATTGCTGGACATTTAATATCGTACGCGCCTTGCCATATAATCACAGCTAGCCGAAAACGCAGCCTAGTGACCTCATTGCCATTGTGGTGATATGTTTATAAGAACAGTCACTGTCTACCACACTGGAGGGTGAAATCATTTTACACAGTATCGCTACTCCCCATCAGCCGTGTTGGCCGTGTAAGGTGGGGTCTCAGAGTGCTATTCTCAAGTGCCAACGTCAACAGAATTCCTGCCCCCTCCCTTAGCAGGATCCATTCCACACAAAACAGAGGCGTGGTGTGGATTTTGCAGCTAGGGACTGAAAAAGGGGCGAGGTTCATTCGATTCTGTTGGCTCAAAGTATACTAACATTAATGCCTAACCCCAATACACTCACCCTTCAAAAAAAAATAAAGGATTAATTTTGAGCATGTCTAGGTCTGTGTAGACTGCTGTCTTTTGGGGGGTATTTTTGCAGAACTTTTCACAAAAAGAAATAATCTGCCTTAAACCCGAAACACTAGACGAAACTTTGTGACACGTCCTCTAGGAATCATGACCTGAAGGAGCAGGGAAAGGAGCGTACAGGACATTGCCCAGAATTCTCCTTTGTGGAGATCTTTCTGCAGTCTTTCCCACAGCAACTGCAGGTCTGTGTGACAGAGGCCCACAGCAGATATCCTTCACATTTTCTGGTGCTCAACCCCTTTCTAACTCTCAAATCATGCAGTGTTTCCCAATCCAGTCCTTGGGGACCTGCAGACAGTCCATGTTTTGGCTCAGTTCAGGTTTCGCCTACTGGGAGCTGGGAGGGAGCAAAAATGTGATCAGTCCCGGGGGGTTGCCAGAGACCAGGTTGGGAAACACTGCTTTAGGGATGGAATAGTAAGACAGAGTAACTCAATAGGTAGTAAATCCTGATCTGATCCCTCGCAGTTCTGTGTGTAGGATTTGTAACCTTGTGTTTAGGAATTGCCATTAGTATAGAACTGGGAGGGAGCAAGAACATGGACTGTCTGTGGGTCCCCGAAGGTACTGCTGAAGTGTATCTATACCTCAGCATAATACAATAAGGGTAACTGTGGATGCATAGTTTGCTGGAGGATGTACCTGAAACATAATTATACACTGCCACATCCAGGAAAAATGTTGGATGTTGTCCATCACAACTGCAGAGAATTGTAATCTAATTAATTTTATTTATCCAGGATAAGTGCACTTTCCATAGATATCTTTTAAATACTTTAGAAGCATGGAAAGAATAAGGCAATGATATTGTGGCCCTTTGGTCTAATAAAATTGGTCATGCTCTTTGGACGCTGCCATTATGCATGCAAGTGTTTGTTGGTGTTTGTTGACGCCGCCTGCACTAATTAAGGTTCCATTTGTTGGGAGCAGACTGGTATTGCTATAGGCCTGAAGGTCCTCCTCCTCTGGCTATAGAGTAGGATACTTGTTTTGTACCTAGAAATGCGAGAAGCATCAACTGCCCCTCAACACATTCCTCTCTCCTTTTGTCCTTACCGAGATAGCAGGTTAGTTAATGGGGGAGGATTTTTCTGGTACATACCTCACCAATCAGAGAGAACATCTCAAAAATATTTAGGGAGAAGCAGCATCGAGTAAGGTCATGAGAGGAATTGTCTTGCAAGACTGTTTTAGCTCAACTTCTCTAACCCGTTTAAGGAGGAGGGGGGGATTTCGATGTCGCGCAAATCAAATCAGACACCATTAAAAAAAAAAAGCGCTCATTTAGAAGAATTCCTCCGCCTGCCCATGGCACTTAATAATGGACGGTAATGTATGATGCTTATTATTACATAAATATGTACCCCTAGTAGTGCCCATGGCAATCAAGTAAACGGGAAATTCACTATCCTCGATGGATGTGCTTGTGTTTCTAGAAACTGTTCCCTTTATGGAATAGCCGTCAGCAATTTATCTAATAAATTCGTTTCACTAATCTTCAGGCAAAAAATAACCATGTGTGTATAAATGAGGTTTATAGCGGTAGTCGGAAAGGGAAGTTTTAAAGTGTCAGGCAAAATCCACGCGTAAATAACCGCAAACCGTACGGATCCGGGATTCGTCTTTTCTGTTCCTCCTTTTTACCTTTCAGATGCCCCATCTACACGTTTTTTAACTTAAAAGTATTCAAATAATTGTGGTGTTCCGTGTAATTTTGGCCATTGTATAGCCCACACCTTTTTTAAGTTCGTTTACCCTGGGGACATGCACAGTTGACAATATACCTATTTATTGTTACACTGTAGCCTCTCTGTAAATACATTGTCTGTTCGAATCAATGAAGCAGGCACGGCCTACTGTTTGTTTGTCCCAGTTTCCCTAACCATAGAGACCACTGCAGGTGACCTCAGACTTAAAGCTACAACGCCGACCGCAAAGCTGCATGGGAAATTACTTCGTCTCCCTTACTCTCCATGCAATGGAAATGGTGACATCGCAGGTTCATATTTGTCATTACGAGGAATAAAAGCAAAAGAAAAAAAACGGAAACGAAACGAATAGCAAAGCAAGGATAAAAAAGAATTGGCCTAGCAACAACAGCAACAGCAATAACAACATCCTCTACAGAATTAACCTTTGCTGCCCGTTGATTCACAGCTTGAGAATGCATTCGTCAGTTAGGCCTAATGCTAACACCACCACCATTATTATTATTATTATTATTAATGATAACAATGATAATGATTATAATAATAATTATTATTAATAATACATTAATTAATAAAATGCTAAAACGCCAATAATAATAACAAATAAAATAATTAAATATCAATAATACTGATTATTATTAATAATAATTACTACCACCACCTACTACTATGTTTACTGTTACTAATTTAAAGGTTAATTAGTACTGATGTATGCTTCCATTCCATCAAAGTGAAATCACACACAAAAAAACCGACCCGACAGTACCTGCTTACCTACGGTCATATATCCCGCCTACTTTCAAATCTGAATAATGTACCGTTACTATGGTAATTTACCCCCTCCTCCTCTGAGGAACTACTTCACTTTCTTTTCCATCATGGCTCCTTATGACAGGCTGGGGTACTGGGGCCGTCCGACATCGACCCTGGACTGGTGCGAGGAGAATTACGCTGTATCCTTCTACATCGCGGAGTTCTGTAAGTTAAACCTGTACATGCTGATGGTGTGAAATGAGCTAACAAAAAAATGTAGGCCTGCCGAAAAGCAGGAAGGTGCTCTATTCAGAGCCCTTTTCCTTAATGCACTACAAAGCACACTAGTCTTTTGCTGGAATACTTACGTGACACTTATGCACACTTTTCATTATAACGATCAGATTACTTATGAAAGTTGGTTATTGAATGTTAACACCGGAACAATCGTACAGTTCCAAGTTACAACAAGCCACTCTCTACACGCGGGCGAGCCGGCAATGACAGTCATTTTGAGTATATGTGTAGAAGACTATTGTTTTAAATTAACTACATTGCAGTCCTCAGCACTGTATAGTTGATGTATTGAATATCCCGCTTCACGATACAGGAATGCACGGTAGTCGCAACTTCTGCAGTTTTATTCCGATCACCTTGTGGTAAGAAATGTTTGCATTGCTTAACATCTGTGGTTCTTGTCTGGAAGTTACTGCCTTACTGTGTTGCAACACCTCTAAAGCGGTCCGCTAATGCTGCCCTGATCCGAACCTTCCGCGTCCACTTTCGTTTTCGGGCTGCAGTAAAAAGGTCCATTGAACTTCGTCCGTTAGCTAATGGCCAGACCGCAAATACACGCCTGGCGCCAGCCGAGATTAACCAGTCAGTCTAGATTTGCGATACAAACCACAAGCCATATTATCCTCTGCAGAACCTTTACTGTCCGTCGATTCACAGCTTGAGAATGATTTCGTCTATTAGGTCTAATGCTAAATGTTTACACCGATAAGTTACATTGTTGCGAATTGTGCATGATCGTCTGTTACCAAAAGGTGCACTTGGTAACATTGTTGACCCCTAACCCGATGGCCTGGGGGACAGATACCCACCAGCCTCCTAGCTACTGGTTGAGGTCATTACAATGCGATAGTAGTATATATTAGTAATTAAAGTGAAATGAGTATGGACTGGGATTAAAATACCCCCCCCTCATTGAAACAAACAATTACATACACACACGTCTCATAAGGTTGAATATACCTGGAAGGAAACCGGTGTCAGGCTAAGGTATGATGCAATCTTCATTTTCACTGTTTTTTATTTGAAGTTGCCAGCAAAGCTTCTGAAGTGGTTTGTGCTGTGGGACATGATCAAGCGTATGTAGGTGGACGTGTTTATAAAACTTTTGATGCGTGTTTAAAATGTACTTGAGAAGTGTCGTTGGTAATCGGATTTCTAGAATTTGAGGTTAGATGCTGTATAGTCTGCTATTAACCTCACGTGAATGCCGGTGTACTGTAATGTAATCGCCGCCACTTTAAATGCTGGTAGAACTGACTGCTAACCGGATTTGAAAACAACCTGCTCTTTTAACCTCTACAACTTGCAATCGCGTCAGTCTTTGCTGACGTGAAACAGTCCAGAGCACAGGAACTATCCTTCGGCGTTTCCTGGTTGGAGTTTCAGGCCCGTTACCCTCCGGCACTAACGAACATCACCTTATCACTACTGGCAGTAGATCGTTCTACCTGCAACTGCACTAAAATATATTAGTTAGGTCTGGCCTCTCGTAACAACTGACAGCGTAAACAATAATTCGTTTTGTCTTTGTCCTCTGTGACTACAATTTAGATGTAAAGGATACAAGTCTACCGGCTAATTATGTCTTAAGGTTAATTAAAATCCGCTGCTGTGCCATACGCCGCGTTGTAATATGTAATGCCTTTTTGGAAATTCCATTTTAATTGTAAATCGTTCACGGTAACCATTGTTCCTAATGGTTATTTTAACAGGTGGCAGGTGCTATTTTGTCATCTTAACGATGATTTCAGGTTTGAAACGCGGTGGTACTTTCGTGAGAATGGTTGAGTCCATTTGTTTTTTTTCCCTCTTTGTAGACAAAAACACAATTTCCTGTGCATAGCTTAGCAAAGTGGAGTTTCAAGCCGCGTTGCCGTCAATAATGGTTGTCATCAGTGTGGTTATTCTGTCGGTGCTGCATGTTTTATGTGTTTTAAGATATTGCAGCTGACCTCATTTTCTTTCACTTCCAGTTGGGGGTGGGGCAGGTCACATTTTTTGAAGACGTCAGCTGGGCTGAAGACTTTTTGGCATGTAGCAAACTACAAGTAGTCACTGTACAAAATACAAACAAAGGAATACCTTGCATTAGGATGTAGCACAACTACGCTGTGTTGTTAAACTTTGTTTTGGCCCATGAAGCAGATGTGGAGGTGACCGTGAGAAGCTGCACAGAGCTGATGCAGCCTGGGGGAGGGCAAGGCGTTTGGGGATCATAGCACTTGAAAATTGTTAGGTGGCAATGACCATGACTGGTCACCAGCATGTAGTCAAACCCCACGTCTTTCTAAAGGTGTGAGTTCATTTTTGACAGCAGAGGCTGTCATAGACTTGGCTGGCATGTTCATATATCCTAAACGTGCCCACTTGACGTGTCCGTGGTGGAGGTCATAGGGGCAACGAAGGGGGCAAGGCAGCCATTCCTGATCTCAGCTGGCCGCAGCGACGGCAGGAAAATGCACTGACGTACTTGCAACAGTCCTTTGCCATCAGAATGATGGCGCACTGACTGCTGAATGGTGGGTAAACAGAAATGTGCAGCCTCTAGGTATTTGCAGTGATTTTTTTTTGCTCCAGAGCTTGCTCTCTAAGGAATTTGCTGATTGAAAGCTGGTCTAGGTCACCTTATTCAAGCATCACCTGAGAATGGAATGCGATACGCCCAGAACTGGAAATAAAAGCATTCCCAAGATTAATTGTATACTTTGTGCAGCTGCTCCTAACACTGATCTAATAGCTTATTTTGGTCCATGTTGTTCTCCGTAGACTCTGCATATTTGTCCTTTTTTTTATCAATATTGCAGGTGCAATGAGGAACAGTGTGTAGAGGGCTACAATAAGTGTAGCATGAGCTTGAACAAAGTAATGTAGAGGGCCAGGTCCGCGACAGTGACTGAACATTTGGACAGATTCACACATTTGGACACGTTTGCACTCCGTCTGAAGTCCTTTACCGGGGTATTTGATGCGAGTTATCAGTGAGCTGAGAGAGATCGCCGTGAGTTTGCCGAGTGCTATAGGTTGGGCTTTTCTAAACTAACATGATGGGTCAGTGAGGATTTGAAGAACTGGTTCCACAGACGCACTTAATCTTCTGTTTTAAACGACACAATGTTTATCCGTCAAAAAAAGTTAAAATATTGAATCGGGTTCACTCCCTCTACTGGGGTGACACATGGTGTTTCGAAATAAACAAACAAGCTCAATAAACAAATAAATAATAAATGTGTGTGTGTGTATAGAGAGAGGAAAAACTGTCTGAATATATATGTATAAATATGAATGTATATGGATATATATATATGTATAAATATGAATGTATGTGGATATATATATATGTGTGTGTGTGTGTATGTGTGTGTATATATATATATATATATATATATATATATGTGTGTGTGTGAAATTGTCTAAATATGAATTTTGGGGGTGCCCTTACTTTTAAATCTAATTTTCTTGGTGTTTGCTGTGTTGTTAAATGTCACTTTGTTCCGGACTTTAGGGTACACTAAGGGAATAAACAGAAATTTCTGGCTTGCACAAAGACAATCTGTATTTGTTTTCTTATTACTTTGGCTTGTCCCAAGCCTTAGCGAGAGACACGTCACTGATTTCAGCATGTCAGCAAAGTGGAACAATGGTTAGGTGTCACAGAGTCCAGAGCTGGCGAGAGCACAAACTGTCAGGCATCAAACAGCGATTCAGCTTATTTTTTTTCCCTGATGTGGGATGCAGAAATATATATTTTTTCTCTGCATGTCAATGAATACAGTTACCATGTTTCACCAGTTCGGAGCATAATGGTGTTCAGGAAGAAGAAACAATGCATTTTGTTCTCAAGTCACTGGTATTAATGCAGATTAATATTGGACTGAGGGAATGCAAGTTCACAATGTGCCAAAATACATTAACAGTGAAAAGTCTGGACACACCTACTGAAATTCAAATGTTTTTCTATAAGATATTGACCCTAAGCAAGCCTTGAGGTTATGAAGTGAGTATAATCATGTGAACAAAGAAAGAGATGGAGCGCCGTCACAGATGACGTGGCCCCACAATCCTCACTGTAAACCCTATTGAACTGGTTTGGGATGAGTTGGATCAAAAGACTAATAGCGATGCAGCCAACTTGTGCCCAGAGCTTGTGGAGACTCCTGACGGACTGTCGGAGAAGCTTTCCAGGTGGCTACATCTGGAAGCTGCTTGAAGGAATGCCAAGGGTCTGCAATGCTGTCCCCCAAGCAAAAGGGGGCTATTCTCAATAATCCAGAATCAGCTAAAAGTTTGAGACGTTGAATGCTTCTCTTGGTTGTTGCAGTATTTGATATGTGTTACTTCATTGCCTGAAGGGCTTTTGCTATAAGGTGAATATCATAGATGAAATAGTCACATTAATAGCAGGTATGTCTAGGCGTGACTTTTTACCGGTACTGTACAATGTTGCATTTAGTGGAGATTTATGTGCTGTTGAATAAAAATAAATTTAAGACAAATCCTGTACATTATACATTTATGATGCATATTTATGATGCTTATGTATGTATATATTTATATATTCTGTATACACAAATTCAGCTAAAATGATTGTGTACAGTACATAATGGGGAAATTCCTTTGCATACAGCAAGAAATACATAAAGTGCAGGAATACATGCGACAGTGTAAAACAAAGACGGGACATGTAGAGCAAACCATCATGCATAGTCAGTAGGGGCATGGATATTCTGGCAGATTCAGGGGCCCTTGAACATGTGAAATTATAAACTTGTGTAATGGGGGGGTGCGAAGGTTACATTTTGTCAGTGGGCACAGATTTTCTAGCTATGCACATAATGCGAACCCATCAAAAGATACCTAAAACGATAAAATAACTTCTTTAAAATTATCCAAACTCACAAGGACGTCATGTCTTTGGATTAAATGTAGTACGGGCCGGGGTGCAGGAATGAGAGAACCACAACGTCTCGCCTTGAACCTGGCGCAGTGTTAACCGGGAGTGTCTCATTTTGCAGGGAACACGGTCAGTAACCTGATAATGATTGTGCCCCCGCTGTACGGTGCACTGCAGACTTTCAGAGATGGCATTGAAATCCGCTTTGTCCTCGCATTTCTCGGAATTGCTGGTAAGCATTGTTCATCCTGACCTGGCATCAAGCCATTAGATAGATGTTTGTCATGATATTTATCTAATTTTGACAATAGATGCCTATTACTTGCATCATTTGGTTTAAATGCATCGCTGACATTTTAATCCAAGAATTAAATGGTCTATTTGGAAGTGAATTTGGATATGCAACCTCCCTGCCAAACACAATTTTGTTATCATCCGTGAATATATTTTTCTTACTTCTTGAAGGTGCTTCATGAATATGTAGTAAAAACCTGATTGCAATTATAATTAATCTCTTACTGAGGACAGACATTTCATCGTAAACAATAAAAGAAGTTTTGTTGCCTTTCAGGAACTGATCATTTTAAAAGCAGAAAAGTGCAGTTAACCTTTTGTGTTAATCATGGCACGTAATGATTACGTGTTATCCAGTCAAACCCCACGCTGATTGATAGTACACAAACCATCGATAGCCTCACTGCTTCTTAACTGTACTGCCAGTTTGTAATATTCCCGATAGCTGTGCTTGCATTCAGCTGCGTTCGGGGTATAAGCTGCGTGAGCTGCATTTAGCAAATGCGTGTAAGTGTAAATAATGGGTTTTGCAGTATCATTCCTCAGAGAATCTTCTGCTTCACTTTCAGCTGTTGGCGTTGGCTCTTGGTGCTTCCATATGACTCTACAATATGAAATGCAGGTATGGGTCGTACCTGTGTCATGGCTGCTTTACTTCTTGGCTGTCAAATCACAAAAAAATTAAATTTAAATAGGCGTCCGTTCATCTTTCCACCCGTGCATCCGTCTTCCAGCTTATTATTCTGGGCAGAATCACGGGAGGCCTTGAGCACATCCCAAACAGGAATACCTATAAACGTACTTCTCAAAAATCATGGGGCCGAAATTAAAGAAAAAGATAAAATGTCAAATATCTTTCTTGAAACCAGAAATATCGGCATACGTTTAAATTGTAATGGCCTTTACTATCGCATGTGTCAATCAAGGTCGCCGGAGAATATATTTTGCACGCTACCTTCAGATGGACCAGTCTGATCATGCCGGGAACCTCAGGTCTGCGTTTGATGTTGAATGATGCACTTTCTGTTTCACCCTAATCTCCCCCCACCCCTCCGTAGTTACTGGATGAGTTGCCAATGATCTACAGTGGCTGTATCTTTCTCTACTGCGTGTAAGTGTTTCTCATTCAACTGCTCGAAGTTGGCTTATTCTTTTAATATTTTCAGTTTCTGACAGAAGTCTCATTAAGTTGACAAAGATATGAGCTTGTGTTGCCTTCATTGGTTTGTCACCCATATTAGTCTTAGAGGTGAAATGCTTAGCGCCCAGTTGTTTCAGACCTTGGTCAAAGCATGGGGATTAAAATAGTGTGTGTGTATATATATATATATATATATATATATATATATATAATATTCAGATTAACTAGATACGTGAAGTGTTAGAAAAGTGTTGAATAAATTGATTTCAGGTGTAGGAAGGCAGCAAACCCCTATTTGAAGTTTGTGAAAAACTGCCTCTCGTTCATGTAATAGTTTGCATATAAATAAGTCAAATTTATGAATTCATGTATGACCTTGTTAAGTCTCGCTGTTCTGTTTTGTAGCGATAAACAGCAATGAGTTGATTTTGTCAAGGGTAGTGCAGTATAATCAGTGTGATCAGAGTTCTATGTCATATGCCTCCGTAACAGTACGGCCTTGTCATTTGTCATTGTCATTGTCATTCAACACACTACAGGCAGCCCATAAAACTGTTCTGAGTCTCTTTTAAGAACAAGGTCACAAACTTCTTTTTGATTGCTCTGCATTGGTCTGGTTGTACACCATGCAGCTGTGGAAAGCCATTTTTTGGCATTTCGAATCTCCCCTTTTCATGTTTTTGGTTTTTGTGTGACAGATACGAATGCTTCAAGCAAGAAAAGACTGTCCATTTCCTGCTCATAACGGTCCTGGTGGGATTCAGCATCAGCGTCACACTGGTAAGTCTGATTTATTTCGCTGTCAGTGTTATTTGACGTGTCTGGTACACATGTTGATGCTACCCTCACACGCAAGTGTAGAACACAGAGATTTTATTCAGGTTAAAACTCACAGTCTTTCTGCTGCAGTGTGTTTGTCTCAAACACTCACCTGCTCACCCCTGGGGGCAGTAACTTCATCCGGAGGCGTTCCCACTTTGACTTTCCATACAGCCCTTTGTAATCTGCATGAAAGCCAGTTGAAACTGCTTTTTTTTTTTTTTTTTTGGGCATGTCACTTTGACAGCATTTGGGACTTTGTATTTGCACTTTATGCATAATTTCTTTTTGTAAAAAGTTCATTTTGAAAAGTTGTCTAACCCTCAGGGGAAGAAAAATGATACTGGCAGAAAGAGAGACTTTCAATTTTTATCTGATGTCAACTATCCCGATACATGGGACCTCCAGACAACTAGAGGTTATATTATTTTGCTTGTGTATGTAATTCAGGTGCAGACTAGCTGTTCAAAATGGAGGACAAGCATCTTTTCTCTTTTAATCTTTTAAAAACACCTTTCTAAGCATGGACTGGCCTTTCCCCCTGATCCATCTTCTAACGAGGATGTTAGCCCAAGCGTTTGATAGGACGAGGTCATGAAATAAACTCTGAACCACATGGCCTTCAACAAATTAGCCATTACATTGCCAGATGTTGGGAATGCTGATGCTCTGGCCATGGTACGTTTGTGCCCAGGCACCTTATCCAACAATCCCACTTGATTCAGTGTATCTGCTGAAAGAGATCATTGTGGATCACCGTGAAAAGGTGAAGAATGGTCAAAAAGGCCGTTGTGTGAACCCTTGGTCAATGGTCTGACTAGCTTGATGTTGCAAAAGTGGATTGGATAGCACATGTTTTTAACAGGTCATATATATGTGTATTGATTATGTTTTAACTTTTTTTTCAGGTATATTTACAGTGGAAGGAGCCAGTATTTCATCAGGTTGGTGATCCATGTATCTGAACAATAATTCCTGAATCTGCCATGTGTACCAACAGGATTTAGGCACTAATTATTAATGTTAAAGTTACTGCGGTAAAATGTAATATTTATTTTGGTTGCCTATGAATCCAGCGAAAACGCTGAAACTCTTTCGATCAAATGTGGGGCGGCATCTCTATCATTAAGCCATTTTTCTAAAATGTCCTCAATGTAGCAGATGTGCTGTGCTCATTTTGGTATGTTTGGGAGTCAGATATCTCCTGGGGCCTTTTAGATGTTTCTTGATATCGGTTCCTCTAGAGCGAGTATCGTTGGAGAACCCATGGCCGGAACAAAGGAACCCACCTCAGAACTTACGTTCCGTTGTTTTTTTTTTAAAAACACGTTCAATTGTGGCTTTGTCAATGACATTTAAGTGTCCCTTTGTCTAGGCCAGTCACATTGCTTCCTTGGCTTCTCAGAATTGAACTTTGTAAGGGGGCGCATACTGTTACTGTAGCAGTAGTAGGTCGTGTCTGCCCCTTGTGAATGTTGGCGTCGTTCACAGTGTTTGTGGATGATGAAATCAACGAATTGTGCAGATGACGCGTGGAAGTCAAAGGTCAAAGAGGCCGCTTCGTGAATGCTAGGTCAGTGGCCTGGGTGGGGAATGCAGGAAGCTGGAGTAGATTGTGACAGGCAGAGGCGTAGTGACTGGAGAGGCAGGGCAACCAATGGCCTGAGGCCCCGAGGTGGGATGGGGCCCCTAAGGGCAGATGATTACATCTACTGTATCTGTGTACTCTATTTTTCACAAAAGTGAAAATAAATCTCTTGTCTTTATTAAATTCTCTTTGTTAATATTGTTAATTTACGCTTCATAGTAAAATAAAGGTCATAAATGTTACCATGCCAGGGGAGGGGGAGTCGGGGGGGCTCCATGCAGTTTTTTTATCTAGGGTCCCTGGGGTCTCGAGAATCACCTCTGGTGGCAGGCAGGTGTCCGGTAAATTGGGAATGTTAAAAGGAGAATGTGAGGGCCAGTCGCAGGCCTAGTGTTCACAGCCGTACCTTCATACCGGCAGACCACTCGCGCCGGCAGACCACTCGCGCCGGCAGACCACTCGCGCCGGCAGACCACTCATGGCCACCCAGGGCAGAGTCTGGACGGCACCACCACACAAAGTCAGATCCATTGCTAATAGTGTCTCCTCCCACACATTCCAAGGGGCTGTCATATACCATATTGATTTTACTCAACTGGGATGTTTCCAGTATATATACCAGTAAGCGCTTTAGTTCAACTGTAGTACTCAGATTGGTGTGTCGCTGTTAAAATCATGTCCGTAACTTTTGTTCCACATACAGTACGGCTGTCCACTTTCAGAAACAGGCCTTCTTCCCTCGTGATGATGGCAATCAAGAAACGTCTACTGTCTACTTTGCGGAAATGGCAGCCATCTTCTTTTAAAATGTTTTCATTGAATTCCAGTGGTTTCTGGCGTCATGATCTTGCATGTTAAGGACATTTAATTTTGTTAGTTAAAATCTCCAGTAGCTAGGAAATTAAACAAGAAGTTAGTGACATTTTAGGCTCTTGCTGCAAAAAATGTTTTGAGCGATTTGACATTTGAGAGGGTTTTTCTTGGGATCGGCCAGACAAAAACAGGGTGATTGGAGCATATCCGTTTGGATCAAAACAATGTCGTTATTGTGTCTCTCAAAGGCTTTTTTGTTTGGAGGCTGTTGCTTCATGGGAGTATCCCGTATAATAGATGTTTATCTTTTGTGAGCAGTTGTGGAAGATGGTGCTTGTAGCGTTACTTGCATGTACTTCACATTGTCCAATCAAGTGGTCCTAATGAAAGGCACATCAAAGGGTTTCAAATGAAAAGTCAACCTAATAGGCCCAACTATAGCAAATATTGCTGATGAGTTGGGGACCGCCATCAAGCGCAGTGCTTGTATTTGAACATTGAACTAGCACCACCTAGTGGCTGTGCCCTCTACTCAGTTTGCAGTGTTATCGGTTGTGTTAATCATAAAAATATGACTACGCTACAGGTAGACAAATAAACAGCAGGGGTTAACCATAAAAATCTAAATTAAAGATCTAGATTGTTTAAGGGTATTTACCAGTAAGATGACATTTTAAGAATTGTTTGACCCAATCAATGATTTATTAATGAAGAATGTCTTGTTGGCAGTGAAAGATCTTCTGGTGTGCCTTTAATTGCTTGCTGGGCCAATTGTAAAATAACTGATTTTCCCAATGCACCAGTAATGAAGGTTGTTTAAATACTTGTCTTCTGGTGCTCTTGTTAAAGCTATTTTGCCAGATGTAACTGTATCTGGGCTCAGGTTAAGGCAACACCTTAGCGGCATGCCTTTAAATTTAAATGTTGCATTGTGGAATGAATGAAATTTAGCATTGTGCAATGACTTGTGTACGACTTGAAAACACAATGAATTATACTTTATACACAGTGCTTGAAATGGGCTGGTACTCAAAAGTATTCAGTACAGGCACCTGGTACTGAATAACAAGGGGAGTACCGTCACCTGGTACTGAATAACAAGGGGTGTACAGGCACCTGGTACTGAATAACAAGGGGAGTACAGGCACCTGGTACTGAATAACAAGGGGAGTACCGTCACCTGGTACTGAATAACAATGTGAGCACCGGCTCCTGGCACTGAATAACAAGGGGAGTACTGGCACCTGGTACTGAATAACAAGGGGAGTACTGGCACCTGGTACTGAATAACAAGGGGAGTAAGGGGATACTTAATTGGATATTTGAGAAAAGAAGAAGAAATCTTAATTACAAAGCTGTTTTTTTTTCCCCATTCTGAATTGTTAGGTTGTGTATGGGATGCTAGTGAGCTGCCTGGTTTTACGATCCCTGTTCATAGTCAGCTGGTAAGTGCTGGTTCATTCTGCATGACATCACAGAGTGACTGCCATTTGGGTTAATAGTTGTTGTGTGTTTCTGGGTGATGAAGGCTCTTGTGTTTCCTCGCAGGGTGTACCCAAATCTCAGACGCCTCGCCTACACATCTTTAACTGTGTTCCTGCTGGGATTCGCGCTGTGGAATATAGACAACCTCTTCTGCAACACACTGCAGTAAACATCCGCCATCCATGTGCCACTTCTGGTCATTTTTAGACACATCAATTAGCAGGGCAGCAATTTATAGGTCGTTTTTTTTCTGTGCTTCTATACAATCCTTTTTTCAATTCAGTTAGCTAAACGCTAATGTAAAATGAAATATCCCATATTCAGGAAGGCAATTAATTGTCTGTAAATAAAAATGCAAATTTGTTACCGTTTTGCAGCTGTCGTGCCAGTAGTGCAGTTTGGAAGAAGAATATAATAATGAATTAGAAAGCTTTATATCATGTAGTAGAAATGATTTGTCAGAGATGAGTATTTCCCTACATAGTATTAATTACATTCAGGGGTGGTCCAAAGCCAAGACGGAGAGAGTACCTCCTCTGTTTTTGAGATTAAACTATGAAACGAGTACGTATGAAGTAATTCATTACTAAAGTTTTAATTTGGAAACATTTTTTCTCTTGTAATATCGTAAAATTGTATCATCATATCTCCTGTTTAGCCAGAACTTGCCATCGATTGCAGTATTTGATGCTCTTTTGACGCCTTTGACTTCTTCTGCAGAAGTGCTCGAAAGAGGGTCCCACCTCTGGTCGGGGCGATGACGCAATTCCACGCCTTGTGGCATATTCTGACGGGCCTGGGGTCTTACCTGCACGTACTCTTCAGGTAAAGAGGAGCTCTTACCGCTTCGCCTGAAGATCAGCTATGATTGGCTCGGTCGGGCTCTGGCCTGATCGGTGCTACGTTTCCCACAAGTTCCAATTAGCAACTTGCATAGCTGGAACCATTCAGCTACCTGGTTCCAACTGTATAAGTTGCTAACTGTGTTAGGAACTATGCTTCTGAGAAATGTACCTTAGTCGATGGGCCTGAGAAATTATTTGAGGCCTAATTTTACAGGTTATTGGTATTTTTTTTTAATGGATAAACGTACAGTGCATTTACTCATTTGAATTACATGCATCTCTTTTTTTGTGTTTTTCTTAGCCTTCAGATAAGGATTACCTACCTCAAACACAGGTCATATGTAAAGGTCAGTATGGGGTTTTGAAAAGACTAACATCCGCCATACTACATGGCCTTATTCGTTTTTTTTTTTCTTTGACAAAATGTGTCCTGTAATTACTCTTTTTGGGTATCGCAGTTCGTCTATGGGGTGTGGCCCGTGGTTCACGTCGATATTGACAAGACTTTCTGAGTTTGAAGACAAAAGCACAAGAAAATCAACAGCCATTGCTGTGCTGGGACACACCAATGCCCTTCAAATGCTAGAGGCTAAATATAGTTTTACTAACTTACTGTGTATACAGAGGGATTATTCTTTTAATTAAAACTTGCCTCTGAACATAAGTGCCATTACAGTCACTGAGAAAATCCTTACATTTGAAAACACATTCATATAGTCCAGGATGCCACATAGCACTGATCCAAAACAATAATGTTAGACTAAATTCATATTGCATATTTAGCTCACAAGGAATACTGACTGTACATTACTGTTGTATAATTTCAACACTAAGTTTTTAGAACTGAAATGATCAAGATATACATGCAACAGGAATGCAATTTTATTGTGTGTTTAAAGCACTGTCACATTTCTTGTGTATAACTTATGCTAAGTAATGTTCTCTAAAGGATTGACTTCAGATTCACTTTTACAGTGTTGAAGACTGTCTGTACAAAGATTTTAAATTTGATTTTTAATATGTTTTTAGTTAAAGGTTTGTGCTGGTCACAATATGATGCATAAAAGTTACACCTCTGTGAAAGGTCTGTTTTTCACATTTATGTTTTTGTTTTATTAACATACAATTTTATTCCTGAAAATATAATTCCCATAATTTATGACATCTTAAAAAGTTTTTCATTTGCCAAGCCAGTAGGCTGCATCATTGGTCTTTAAAATTACCTGAGAGTTATAGTTATATATGTAATATTTGTTTGCACCAATGTTTTCTAACAGTTAATTTGTGCATATTTGTAGCAAACAGCTGATCTAATCTGGGGGCTGTGTACTCTACCTCCTGATTGTGCTGTCTTACTAAGCACTGGACTGAAACGAGTATGTGGTTTAATGTTAATTACTTCTTTTCTATGGGCAGAAGTGTGGGTGGTGAACTTTTAGTCTGAAATTCATGAGTTGTACAGGGCGTTGCCATGAAATTCATTTCATTATTGCTAAATCCTCTTGCTTTGTTTTTTTCCTCATTTTCCTTCAAAGCAAATTTGCACAGGTGGTTAATGGCCTTGCCACATCTGTATTAGGAAATCATTAAGTTTATATTGCGTAGTTCATGAGCAATGCTTAGAAATTATGCAATACTACAATACATTATTAGCACAATGGGTAATCAGATTTTCTTGTTCTTTTTTCCAATACTGGGTTTGTTTCTATGGCATTTTTGTTTTACTATCATTACGCTTTTACTCATGTAGCTCTTAATCAAAACACAAGCACTCAGAATGTGTACCATTGTTGGATGACTGAAAATAACTGGATAATGAAGATCTGTGATAAACCACGTCCTTTGACCTTATCTTGTGTTCATAAATGGGTGATTGTGGCTTTGTGGATAACAATCATTTTGTTGTTGATTAAATGTATTTGCAAGCAACTGCCAGTAATTTAGTGTATGGCAGTATGATTAATAAAAAAAATAGACCTTGTTCTTCATTTGTCTTCTGAAGTGATTTCTTCATTACTGATAATATTTTACCCCGAAGCTCAGTTTTGTCTTGTGCTTTATATAATAGCTTCTTATAGCGGAATCGCTGTACGGAAATGTATGAAAACTGACATCCCCAGAAATGTAATGAAGACCAGAGGGAGAGGGTTCTGAGGGATATCTGGACACACGGCTTGAGCAAGAGGAGAACTTCCACAGTACAGAGACCCCATGTTGATGTCAGGGGTGAAGAATCTGCCCCTAAAGGCTTAACCTGAAGCTGTAAGCTTGTAAGGTTACTTTCTGTGTTCCTGTCACGCAGATGAAAACAGAGTTAGCTGAAATGTTTCTACATTTAGACCATTTGGGGACACTTGGCCAATGTTTGAGTGACGGTATACAAAGATTCTTTAATGTGATGGTATTCTCCTGGAATGAATTAGACTACATTTTATAAAACATCACCATACTGCCATTAATATGAAAGCATGAAATGTGGTGAGAAATTCCCAAATTTTCCTACAAGTGCACAACATCCACCTTTCTTTAAACATACTCAGTTCTGGGTCTCATGAGAAATAGTCATTTTGGATGCTACTTTCAGCATACAGTTGCAATTGTTACAATAAACCCAATAGAAAAGGGTAATCTACAGTATCTAGAAACGAACAACAAATTTCTTATTCACAAGTAAAAAACAATGCTGCTTCAACTTCAAATTAGCTTTTTTATTAGTTGTTGTTTCATTTGGCAAGGAAAAATATTGCAGCTCCCAAAAACATCAGTATAGTTCTTCACTTGAGTTACTGGGCAAACCAGGTCATAAATAAAAATGCCAGCCAAGCTTAAAGATGATGTTGAGATCAGATTGCTCATTATGCTACAATTCATTAATGGTGAAATACTGTTGGCAGATTATTGTCGTATCATGGAATGCAGTATCTTATCATAGAATATAGTATCCCCAGTGCTGTCAGCATCTTTTATTCCTCAGTATTTATTAATACATAAAAGTAAGAGGATGTTGACATGCTTTATGTGGAAAAAAAATTAAATATGTGAAAACAGGACAGGGGAAAAAAATAATTAGAAGTAAAAGTTTTCATATTCAAAAGCTGGCACATATAAAAACTCATCTGGGTGTCCAGAAAGGCCATACATTTTTTTTCCACCAAAAATCGCTTTTCCTTCCTGTTTTTTGTTTTTTGTTCGCCAAAAGTTGTTTTTAACTGCAATTCCCCCCCCACCCCAAAATGAGTATATCATTATTATTCTTTAGTTTATTTTAAAAGTGATCTGTGCATCTGGTTGATACAGTACAGCACTTGGTTTATTCTGGATGGCTTCGTTTATACGGTTGACCGACTCCTTAATGCTGTTGGGGCGACCTGACTGCTAACTGACACTCCCTCCACCTCTGCTTGTGTTTGGTGTGAAGCATCATCCTTTAGTTTATTCTTGGCTATAAAAGACACAGAATGAGACCAAAGCTTCCACAAACTCCCCCCCCCCCCTTTTAAAATTAAGAGTTGTAATTTTTCATTCGGATCCTTACCTTTTTTTTTTTACTTTGCTGCACTTTCTTTGTGTGTGTATGTGTGTGTGTGTGTGTGGGGGGGGGGGGGGTACTGCTTTTACCTCCAGGTTACCCAGTAAATTCTAGCCCAGGTATCTCACAAGTACTTTCCTGTAGGTAGACAGCACACCAGTCATTTTAGCGCCATTTTTAAGTTATTCTTCAATTAAAATGCTACATTGTCTTTTGCAATGCTACATAAGTAAATGTGGTATATGAAATATATTTCACTGCTATCATATTAAACAAACAGAGGCATATTTGAACCTCTGTGAGGTGTTTAATATAATCAAATACCGCGTGTGTTCTTTACAGATTATGGCTAGCTATAGCTATATTTACAAAAACTCAGAGACTGACTCTTTTGCTGGAGTTCAGATAACAATGCACTCTTCTACAAAATCCCAAGTCTTCCTAAAACATCACGACCCACTTTGCTTAATTCTTCATCTGGGTCGAGAGAAAGCTCGGCCGATCTGGGCACGTCTTTCTTCTCGAGGAGGTTCATAATATCTTGGGGCTTCCATCCTAAGCACCTTCCCCATGTTGGCTCTGCTCCTCCTCGATGTCCCCCATCATGGTAGAGGCTGTCTTAGTCTATTCCGTTGTTGAAATTCCTGTTTTGGGTGCTTTTCGCCTCTTGGCCAGCAGTTTTCTTTGGACGCCAGGATAGAATCACCAAATCTGGCACATAGTTGTCTGTTGCTGTTGGCCAGCGAGAAGTTTGGGGATAATGGTCTCGGAAGTCACACCTCTCTGTAGGCCACTTCTCCACTTCTACTATCGGAATGGATAGAAAACAGAGGGGCAAGCAAACATTAGCAAATAAAAAGTAAGACACTAACCACAAGTCAATAAGCCACTGTATTTAGAAAATGACTGCTGGGTGACTTCCAGCAAAACCACGTTTAACCTGTAAGAAAAATTTGATTGACTTAGTTGTCATTTGTCAATTTCCTTCCCATTCTGACAGGCCATTTAGGCGGGAGGCCCCCTGGTGGTCACTTCCCCTAAGCGGCTTCTTGTTTGACTCATGCCTAGAGCAGGGGTCTCCAACCCTGGTCCTGGAGAGCTACTATCCAGTAGGTTTAATTAATACTTCAGAGTATCATAAATGACTTTCTGATCCTTGATGGTAGAACACCAGTATAATACTGGTCTAGTCATACATCTATAAGACTAAATTCAGCTGAAAATGTGTGTGTGTGTTTGTGTATGTATGGGGGGGTTATGTATGTACTACATTGTGGGGGCCATTTTTTTTCGGTCCCGGCAAGAGTAAACTCAACTTCACAAAAATCTGAGACTGTGATCAGAAAGCTAAAAATGCCTATATTTTGTTTGGCTACTTATGGTTAAGGTCAAGGCTGGGTAGGGGTTAAGGTCGTCATTGCTGGGATTATGGTTTTGCCCATAGAAATGAATGGAGAGTCCCCACAAACATAATTACAAGCCTGTGTGTGTATGTGTATATATATGTATGCATAAAATACACAGTTGCCTCAAACCAGGGTTCCAGTCTTTACCGTGACTCCATGTGTGTGGAGTTTGCATGTTCTCCCTGTGCGGCTGTCGGGTTTCCTCTGTTTTTAAGAGGCAGGCTCGGAATCTGCTCGTGTGTGTGTGTGTGTGTGTGTGTGTGTGTACACACTGCGTACCTCTGGGGCTTCAGTAGGAAGGCGCCATTATCAGCTTGCTTAGGTTCTGTGTAGCGTTCCCTTGGCGGCTTCCCCTGGTAGGCCGACATGCGACATATTTCTACATCTGCAGTACTTTGTTTATGCACTAGGGGCGCATAAGTGACAGGTGAGAGTAGCCAATGCAGTCTCCAAAGACAGCTGTAGCACAACTCCTCATTCTTTCCAGAGTCTCTTTATCTCTGTTCTCGATTTATTATCTTCAGAAACAAAGAATCGTTGTGCTACAGATGTGTGAGTTCTCTTCTACATCAGTTAAGCTCCTATACATTCTCATACATGTAAACAATGGAAACCAACAATATCATGACAGAAAACTAAAACAGTTGTTTTGACGTTGGTTTTAATTTAAAATTAAATGTACAATATAGTACAAAGCCTTTTACTATTAACAATATTAACAGAGAAAGATTTCTAAAATTAAATTCTGTATGATGCTTTCTTCCGTCATTTATTTAATTTTCACTGTTGTATGAGTGATATTTAGTAGCACCCTACATATCGAACTGCTACATCAGCGTGCAGGATTTTGCTTTAGAGTCAAAAAACAGATTGTTGCAAACTACATTCACTTAATTAATCTAACAGTCCTAACACTCATCTTCAAGCATGTAGGATGCACGTTGTTCCCGTAGGGATTAAGGCATAAAGATCCAATAAACATGAGCTGTTTACCATATTTAATATTTTATATATATATATGGCCTTCATTTTAATGAAGTAAAAAAGTAATCCATACAACCATTCCTTATTACAGTGATAAATAAATTAAAGCTAAATTAAGGATTTCCGTCCGCACATTTTCAATATCTACCAGCAATGAAAAAGCAGATTTTACTGGAAGGAAATATTCCCATGTAGAGCTTGGTGTGCTTCAACAGTTGAGCATAGAGTTTGGCCTTAAAATCCGGATGACCTTCCTCGCCCTGTAGTTGTACTCAAACTGCACATTTTCATGGAAGAAATATAGGTATCCTGTTGGGGAATATGACAAACAACACAAGATTGAGCAAAGCATAGGATCCAGCATATTTACCCACCCACACCCCCCCCATATTCACTTGTATTTCCTTAAATCTGGGTGCCAATAACATTCGGGCAGGAGAGTCAACAGCAGAATCTATCCTAAATGATTAGTTTGTTTGTATACACCCTGACGATCTGTTGCGCATTTGCCTGACCCTATATGGATCATAGGTCACTTACCAGATGTGCAGTTAATGCGCTAAGAGTCTAAAGGGCGATCGCCCCAGATAACGAGATGAGTCTGAACCAGATCTAGGCCAGGTGTTGTTCAGAAATCACCACAGATCCATAAACCGGATCTGGCCTGGCCCCTTTCTGCACCAGAGTCAAAAGTTAAAATCAGATTGGGGCCAAATGGGGGCAGTGAGTGGCTTGGTGGGCTAAGTTTCTGTGCCAGTCACTAGAAGGTTGCTGGTTTAAGCCCCGATTGCTGCTTCAAGTCCAGGAGATTTGGTGACACTCCTTATCCGCTTCGAAACCAGAATTGAACCAGTATTGCTCCATCGTGCATAAAGACACCGGGCCAGATATAGTTTACAGTTTCAATATTTGGTTCGGATCCAGTTCAGACTCATCTTGCTATGTGGACCTCGCTTTTTCAATAAATAACCAGCCGGATTAAATTTGCTAAAAGAACACTAAGACTCGCATTTAAGCTTTTGCTACACAGTATGTGTTTTGGTGTTTAATAAGCATGACCTTTTATTTAATGATCATCTGTTTTGGAATAAATTCAAAGACAGTGTACCATCATGGTAGGTAACGGCATCCACTTCATCGCCAATCCCCGGGAAGTCATCCTCGATAGATCGCGGATATCCTTTGTCCATTACACTTCGGCTTTCATCGTAGCTAAGATAGAATCCCGTAAAAAATGATGACATGCGTAAAAAAGGTGACGTGGTCTAAGAACAGTACACAGGAACACAAAAATGAGACCAGCTGTTAGTCAAAATGTACGGTAGACACACCTCCAGTAATCTTCGCCGGTGAACAGGAGAGTTTTGCCCGTGTCTTGTATGTAAACGGCTGCGTCTATTTTGCGGACACTTTTGGGGAGGCCTAACTTGTGGATGTACTTTGGATATCCTTCAACCAGGGTGTACCCATTTAAAGCCCACATCCTAATACCTGGGGGAATTAACACAACAAAGAGAATCAATAGCCTTCCTGAACAGTGTATTTTTTCATTTTATTTATCTACCTTTTCTATATCTGTTATCCCTAACCCGGGACTGGAAGGCAGTCCAGAGTAGGACACAGACACAGACATTCACCTAAACTGCATGTCAGACAGTATCAGGAGCAACCCTGAGTGAAGACAAGCATGCAAATTTCATACCCAGCATCGATCCTGGAGCTTGTGAGGCTATAGCGCTACTGAATCATTGTCAGCTTGTTTCAGTAATTTCATGTCAGTATGCTTCACATACATCTATATTTTCAGACTTAATGCTTAGGTCTATTTAGCAATCCTTCGATCTACACAGATGTTTCTCTGGCATGCTTAATAATAAAACTGCTTTATAAAAGATTACAGTCAATGTCTGTTGCCTATTTCAGTGGTAACGATGGCAAGTGTGCCGACTGGAACGGAGTGGGACTGAACCAACCGCTGAAAATGAAAACCAGGTCCTTTTCAGGGTTTTCGTATGCTGCGTCTACTCTGTTCGGAATCGACGGCCAGGTAGACTTGATCAGCATCTGATCGGGCTCCGGAAGCTGGGGGTGCAGGCGCCAATAGAACCTTAGAAAAAAATGAAAAATCATACAATGTTTATCCCTCAAGGAACAATGATGTTTCCAGTGGAAGCTCTTTAAAGGTAAAAAGTACAGCGGGTGTTGACTTTACTTGTCTTTGAAGAAGATCGTTTCTCCCCTGAGTTCAGTTGCTGCGTCGAAAGTCAGCTCCGGGTCACACTTATTCGGAGCATCTGGTTTCGGTTTCCTTTTACGAGAATTGGGGTTTTTGCCTGTTGCAGTCCAGGATTAAAACTTCAATGCACAAAAATCACCCATTTCCGACACGACACATTTCTTTGAACACCTTTACTTCATTCAATCTTCAGCACACGCTTACCGTAAAGTGCCTGTATACCACTAATGTCATCCTCCGACAAGGGGAAGCCATTTGAGTAGGAATAGACTGGAAACATCAGAGCGCCTGGGTTAGAGGAATGGGACAAGCCAAGAGCGTGGCCAAACTCATGGCTAGCGACCAGAAACAGGTTGTACCCTGAAAAAACAGAGACACGGTTCAGTTAAATTCAGTTAATATTTAATTTCACCTAGAAAAGGGGGGGGGGGGGGTTCTATGAGCTCATTTGCCATTAGACTTACCAGCTGAATCATTTGACCATATCTCATCCTCATCAAAGTGTGTGTCACCACCCATTCCTACTCCAGGAGGGTAGGCGTGGGCCAGGAGTCCATTAGGTCCATCAAAAGGATTGAAGTCACCATGTTCTGAAGGAAGAGTTTATAATGAGGGTGATTATAAGGTGAAAATCATGCAGCAGATGGACTCATCCTTAGTAAGTGGGACCAGGGACAGCGATCTGCTGTTCAGTTGCAAAACTACAGTGGTACTCCTCTCACCTCTGGCCCCAAAGCTGATCATAATATCTGCAATCCCATCATACACTTTCTTGAACTTCAATGGCGTCACATCACTCCAGACACTCAGGGCATTGTGGATAGCTCTGTCCACATCCGACTTCTCCATATCTGGAGTGTAATTTGTAATCCTGCATATTTCAAGGACAAATATAAAAAGAATATTTTTATACTACTGACAATACTAAATTGTTAGCTATATGCCACTAAATTAATATTTCTGAAATGCTCCTGCATTTCCAAATTTCTATGCCAAATTTCACCTCCCCTTTCTCCCCTGGAGTTTGCATGTTCTTCCCAAGTCACAAGGGCTTATTATTTTTAAAGTTGTCTCTAAATTGCCTGTAGAGTTTGACTGTGTGCATGTGGCCTGAGGTGGACTGGCGTTCTATGGGGGGGGGGGGGGGTGCACCTCAGGGAATAGGCCCCAGCACCCTCCATGACCCTGCCTAGGAGAAGCTGATGAGTGCATGAGAATGTTACTGGTACTGCAGATTAGAGGCCTGGATGAATTCAAGGTATCTATTGTCTTGTCATGTCTTGTCTTGACTGTGTCTGTGCCCTCTGTTTGTACAGCATGTGTGCAATGGCAACCCGAGTCAAACTCCCTGTATGTGTCAACATACTTGTCCAGATAAACCTGATTGTGATTTTGAAGGACGTCCGTGGTTTTTAACATAATTCTATATCCTATCCCACCGTCTCACCTGAATGTCACATTTGTCGTGGGCCATTTGAGATTCCTTGGAAAGAGATTGTACTCTCCCACGTCAGGGACGCCACATCGTGGCGCGTGCATTACATCCAGGGTGTTGGTGTCCAGGTTTCCTGTCACCTGCAGGCCAAAGAAAGACTGCATCTCACGGGTCTTCTGCCGCATCACGTCAGACGGCGTCCCAACTCCTCGCAGCCCATTTGGAAGATTGTAGAAACTACGCAAGTATTTCTACAGAAAAAAAAGAAAAAGAAATGCTTTATGGCCGTGGACAGAACTCCATTTATAAATTATTTTTACCTACTCAGCAAAAGATGTCCTCAAAAGTCATTCCTTACTAGAAATTTGCCATAGAAAACCATTTAATCAAATGTCATTTTACAGGCTTAATATAGAAAGTAAATGGCTAGTTTAGCTAAAATTATATACATTTCTATATTCATATAAAATATTTTTGATAATATAAATAAAACAGAACTCTGCTAAACATTAGCCAAACATCCACAGAAGTATGTAAAGTAGTTATAAGTTAATATATATTTATAATTTATAATATATTGCGTTACAGAAATACAGACGTTATATGTTCCGTTTGTTACCATACAAATAAAGCACGAGGATTCACTAATAATTACACAAAAATGTTTTATTTAAAACAAACATAGAAGTTGCTTACAGGTCTTTGCTTACCTCAGCTAATAGCCATTCGTCGATTTCTTTCTGTGACTGTTCTCTCGATAAGGGTGCTGCACCAGAATGCGCAGTAATCAAAAGGAAGACGATCACAGTGATTCCCATGTTATCTGTGAAGACCGCTATCATGAGCCTGAATCAACCTCCAACACCGTGACCAATATTTATAGTGGCCTATTCCCTCCCGTGATCCCGTGAGTAACTCAAAAACACCCGACCACTTCCTACAAAGTTCTCAAAACAAGGAAGTGCCTGTGGTGGGAGTCTGTTTAACCACCTTGAAGTCGTTTGCAGATTTTTCAAGGTTAAATGCTTAGTCAGATGCCCCCCCCATGTTTTTTTTTACATAGTATTTGAAAATGTGAAAAAAAGCTAAATTGGCTCAGTGGAGTGGAGGACAAAAAGAAACTGAAATTTACTGCTGAATCGTGAAAATCACAGCTTTGGCTTGTGCTACTAGGGCTAAAACGAACCAGAGCACACAGGCCATTTTTACATTTGGCTTTTTGAAATGTGTCTTAATATACAAAACCAAATGCAGAGCCTGCACCTGGAATAAAAGCAATTTATTACTTAGGATAATCATGGCCACTTGACCATGCAATGATTTTATCACGATTTTAGCATGAAGAGAAACATTGTGCTGAGTTGTCGCAGCTAAACAGCAAATTGTCACAATCAAATGACCTTTTCCAGACCCCCGTCTCATAAGGCCGTTATTTTGCATTTTGTTTTAAAATTTTGGATAATATGGTCCCCTATTGCACCCCCCCCCCCCCCCAACACGCCACAAATGACTGCGCTTCCATGCTTATCTGAGTAAGTCGCTATATTGGTCCCAGACGAGAGACAGCACAAAAAATGGAGAAGCCTGATTCCGTTCTGCATTCCTGTAAATGAAGACTCTCTGCCAATTGTATTTTATAACCCAGGCTTTATAGCGGAACTGCTAACTAAATGATTGGCTGATGTTACTGGGCTAAAGATGTATCAAAAATGTGTGTTTTTGTGGGTGTCACCTCTGTTGTTTGTCTGTGTGGAGCTTGCATGCCCCCCCCCATGTTAAATGGGTTTCCTTCAGATACTTTGGTTTTCCGCTACACTATAGATGCATGCAATTAGGGTAAATCATGTCTGTGAATCACCCATAGCGTGTGAAAACTGTATGTATCCCAGTGAGGGACTGGCATCCCGATCACGGTGTACCCAGCCTTGTGCCCTGTGTTGCCTGTGATAGACTCCATGTCCCTTCCTCCCCAACCCTGACAAAGATATGTGGTTGGAAGATGGATGGATGGATGGATGGATGGAAATGTTATTGGCACAGTAGCTTAGAGATAAAGGACATTTACATGTAATATATTATATATATTGACATCCTGAGACAGAGTGTCACCTGAATGTCACATTTGCAATGCATAGATAGATTCATCATTTAATAAACCAGAATGAATGGTGTTATCTTTGAGGAAGGTATTGCGACATCAGATGCTTAATCACAACAGCAATAACTGGAACTGCAGGGGTAACATCTGTTAGAAATTAGGACAAGTTATAACAAGCTACTCCTGTAGCAAAAAGGTGATTATTAAGGGATGACAGGAATTTCTAAACTCTAACAGTAAATTGTGAAAAACAACCACATCGTCCAATAAGCAATTTTGTTCTGCAATATTCAAAGCTTTCAAATGATGCATTTAAAATGGCATTTGGAAGTGAAATTAAATCATTTGCAAGTCAGTAAAATTAAGGGCTTTTCGGCAAGCCTAGCTGGACACTCTACTGTGTGAAAAAGATCAACCAGCACATTCACAAAATTATGAGTATGAATGCAGACGGCTGAATGAAAAAAATAGACATGTGTACCATGTCAAGGCCTGTTCAAATATTAGCTGATGACATGTACAGTATAGTCATCTTACCAATAAGTATAAGTAAAGTACCAAAAATGTTTTGTAACTGTAGAGCTGAAGGACAGGACTGGCATGCCAGAAATGTGCATTGATAATTCGTACTATTTAGATATTAAATGGGCCGGGGATAGTGTTGACTTTGACTCTGATTAGATATTAGCTAGAGTGGCGGTAGGCTATATGGTCATAAGTAAGTATTCCGGCTGGGGGGGTGGGGGGTTAGGATAATTCCAAGGGCTCCTGAGTGACAAAGGTCTTAAGAAATTTAGAACATAACTGAATTGGTCTGGGCCCAATAACCTATCCCTTCATTGGGTCCACGATCTCTACACTCTCAGAAAAAAGGGTAAAAATGTGTACTTTTGCTCGTCACTAGGGGGCTGCGCCCTTGTAATTGTACCTTTAAAGGTACAGACGTGGACTCTGATGAAGATCCCAAAGGTACAAACAGCATCGATGGTATAGAAATCTTCATCAGAGTCCATTTCTGTACCTCAAAAATTACCTACAGCTTAGGGTACAATTGGCTGACCCTTGAAGGCACAGCCCCAGTGTCAAAGGTACACAATTTTACCCTTATTTTCTGAGAGTGTAGCAGCGCCCAAGCTCGCAAACACAGGTCCTGGGTCTCAGTTAGGCAGGCGTCTAAGACCGCGAGGACCGGGTCCACTGCACAGCAGAGATTAAGAGTAGGTTCTATGTTTTCATAACAGCACATTTTTTTTGCAAATAAGATTCTCATAACTGGGTGAGTAAATTTCCTGATTTACATAATCCAGCAGAGTCATGGACGTGGAAGCTTGATTGAATTCCCTTTTGAGTAATCAAGTTCTATTTTAGTCTTTCAAACTAGCAAAAATAATACCCAAATGGCCCAGGGCTGAATATTGATCTTACGAACCTTCAAAAACCATCTTAAATTTCCAGAATAAAATGTCAATACCTTTATCTATGCTGTATAGTTGGTTACAGAGTGAGAAATAGCATAACCAATGTCTGTGTGCAGGTAGAAGACATAAAGCCCTAAAAACACTCACTATTCTTCTTTGTGTTATTGTTGGAACTGAAAGAGCAGTTTCAGATGTTCGTTCTTTTAACACGACCCGTTCTGCCCCAAGGGCACTACCAAGCTATTTTGCTAATGTAACTTTAATGTGGTGTAAACACTTTACATATCATCTTTGTTCTTTCAGTTTAGTTTTTGTACATCACGATCATTTTAAATCATTCTAACCTGCTGGTATTTCTGTCAACAGCTGCGTCAGAGTAGGGCAATAAACGCAATTCTCTCTAGTCTGAGCTTTAGCCTAGCTTAGCTAAGCTAAGGCTAATGTACTGCTGCGCGTGCCTTTGCCCTTCTGTACATACTGCATGTGGAACTTATTTCAAAATATGTGTCTTCTCTGTCCCTTCCTCTGGTGCCTCTGTGCCGATGATGTATTTGACCTGCATTTTACAAGTAAAGCATCTTGCTGTAGGCCTATAATTAGCAAGTAGTGCAGAAATATCTCCATGCAAGTTAGAAGATATTTGCAAAGGTCCTATAGAGAAACCTCTTTTTTGAACATCAGTTGGAATTTTTGAACATATATGAATGTAAAATGATTAATTTTTAGACTAATGGGGATCATAAAAAATGACACACACACAAACACATTAGAAATTGCTTAGCAAGCAGTTCTTTTTTATTCTTTTGCTGTTTGGATCATCAGAACAGTTTTTTTTTTGTCATCTCCAAACTGCTGAGACTAAGAAGAGGTACAGCGTGCTTAATTTGAGCCACTCAGGCATTACTGACATGACCTTGAATCACATTGCGGGAAATTTCCTAGGATTTTTTTTTTCTATTTGAAGAAAGCAGCAGCATGCAGACTCAGTAAACATCTGGCACTTCTGAGGGGGAAACTGGAGTCATGCTGCTACTGAAAATGCATGTATTTAGTTGCACACAAAATTTTGTCAGAGGCTAGAAGGCAGCAGCATTCATTTATAAATGAGAACATCTTAATCGAGAAATTAAAGTACAGAAGAAAGACGTTTTAATTTGATTATTTCCTCATGGTTTGCTGCAATGTTTAGAACCTTAGAAAAATATTTTCATTGCTCAATGACAGACGTGAGATAGACATACAATACCTGTTTTTCATAACTCCATAACTTCTACGCTTCTGATACCAATGTCTATTTATCTAAGAATAGTTCATATATTTAAATGATTCATACTTGTGCTGCTTAGCCTGTACAGTAGCAATACAGTTGCAAACTAGGTCAGAAAAAAAAACTTGCTTGGGAGAGAAAAATCTACCGTAATATAGCAGGTGGCTGCGTAATAGGAGGAAGGTAGTTAGGACAGAGGTAATTAATAATCAGGTATTTATTTAATGCAGTTTTTTTTAAAGTTACATCATTTTTTATTAAATCTGTCCATCCATCCTCCAGCCTTGGACCAGTCACAGAGGGGCTTGAAGTTTACCTCAACCAGCACAGGACACAGAGTACACATTGGATAAGAAGCTAATGCATCACAGTGCACATGCACGCACACAGGCTCTGGGCAATCCTCCATGGAGTGTGGGTACATGCACGCACACAGGCTCTGGGCAATCCTCCATGGAGTGTGGGTACATGCACGCACACAGGCTCTGGGCAATCCT
>JABFEB020000036.1:10547729-10578398 GCA_019775895.2 Stomatorhinus ivindoensis | reverse complement strand
GATCCTGACACAATGCATTATGGTTAGATGCATTGCGACCTCTCACCCAGCTGCACAAACTGGAACCGCCTCTGTGACGATACACCTTTGCCCTTATTGGCTGAAGAGTTTAGTTAAACACATGAAGTTTGTATCCCAGGCAGTTCCGATGCATGATCTGCTATTTCTCCCGAATATCGCGTAAAGCAGTGAAAATTGGTTTTCAGTTAATTTACCTGGTAGAATAAAGTTTAAATAAATTACATAAATGCTCTAACAGTACACGTAAGTTAGTGGTTTATTTATTGCTAGTTACTGAAATGTTGTGCTGCTTTATTTGGTTAATCGTACAGTCTGTGAAGAAGGCATTCAAGTAAGAATTGCATTGTAGTATGACTCATTTCCTGGCGCGTGCAATTTATATTAGGTCAGCGTTCACAGTTCGACTTCTGAAATTCAGATTGAGTTCTAGGTCAAACTGGTTTGTTCGACTTTCAAGAAATTCGAGCTCTAGTGAGTTTGAGAACCGAGGTACCACTGTATTTGCAGAATTAAGGTTAGACTTACTGCTTTGACTCAGTTTCTGATTCTTCTCATAAGAAATTATCTCCATTTCAACTACCTCAGGACACCGTGAATTGAGGTTTCTAAAAGATCTTAGCTGATTATTCTCCTTGCCTATCCCATCATGTATCCCACTTAAAATGTCCTTTATTTCTTTATATGAAATGCCCATCGTTTAATTTCTTGTGCTGTTTATTCCTACAAGAGAAATATTAGACATAATTCAAAAAAGAAAAGATGTTTTACTGAGTTGTAAATTAGAATCCATGTGACCTTTTGAGGCTGGAGTGGAGAACTGTTAGAGATGGATGCTGAGAGGCAGACATATTCCAGATAAATCAGAACACGAGACATATACTAGGCCCATTTACATATAATGACCTACAGGATTCAGAACTACACTCCCGACCTGACAAAGCAAGAGGTGGAGAACACATTCCGCAGAGCCCTGAAGATCTGGAGCGATGTAGCTCCACTGAAGTTCATCAGAGTTGACCACGGGGAAGCAGACATTATGATAAACTTTGCTTCGAAAGGTACTGGTTGTGATCAAAATTGACTGGATACGATAGGCCAGCAGTGGCCAATCTTATCCTCAAAGGGCCGGTGTGTATGCAGGTTTTTGGGGTAACCTGTAGGTCAGCTGTTCAAACCCAGGTGTGAGGACTCCTCAGCCAATCGGTCCTCTAATTAGTAATACAATTAAGGAGCTGGAGCGAAAACCTGCATTCACACCGGGCCTTTGCGGATAAGATTGGCCACCCCTGCGATAGACAGTAACTGACTCTGTTTCTCCATTGCAGGAAATGAATGTTTGCTGAAATCTGATTGCATGCTAACCCAAGGAGGTCACCACACTGATCTGTCACCTAGTCACACCTTAACAAAAACAAATGACTTTCCTCTTCACCCGCAGGCCACGGCGATTTCTTTCCCTTTGACGGCCCCCGCGGCGTACTGGCTCACGCTTTTGAACCCGGGGAGGACATAGGGGGTGACGTGCACTTTGATGAGGACGAGGTCTGGAGGATGGGAGGCCGTAAGCCTGGTAATGCCTGGCCTTGGCGTTGAGCAGTCTGAGTGGGCGGGGGTGACAAATGGGGGCAGGTGAGAATGCGGGTTGTGACATGCCGTCTGTTTCAGGTTACAACCTGTTTACTGTGGCTGCTCATGAGCTGGGACACTCCCTGGGTCTCTCTCATTCCAAGGACCCTGCGGCCCTCATGTACCCCAGCTACAGATACAGCAGCATGGCCCAGTACACCCTACCCAGAGACGATGCCCTGGCCATCCAGGCACTGTACGGTAGGGGAAAAAAAACTGGCAGCTTTATGAGGCCACAGTAATACGATTTTACAGTGTCAGTACCTGCACACATAGCCACAACAAATAGATCCCACTTGTCTTGTCTAGGATCTTATAAGCCCATAAGGCTGGGGGTAATGGCTACTCCTGAGAAATGCGATCCCAGCATGACTTTCGATGCAGTGGCAATGATCGGGCAGGAATTAGCTTTCTTCAAAAACAGGTATGGGACCTTCTTAATGCTAATCCCTTTAAAGTATATTATTGTGATAAACAATGAAATTGTGACATAGATCCACACATAGCTGAATATTCCTTATATGACTCAGAATACCTATTTCATTGCATATTTCCTTGCATAACTTTCAATCCCCCCGCACCCTGTCCTGGATAACGGTTTGGAAGATGAAGGGACGAAAACAGATGACTTCATTATCTGGCAGAGTCACCTTTTTCCACAATGACAGCTTTCAGTCTAGTTGGTGCCTACCAGCTTTGTACACTGGTTAGCAAAGATGTTCAATCACTACTCTTGAGAAATTGTCTACAGCTGGAGCACAGTTCGTTGGATAGTGCTTGTAGAATCATGTCACCTTAGTATAGCAGCATATCCTTGTAATATATCACCTGCAGTACATCACCCTAGTATACCAGTATATCCCTGTAGTATATCATCTGCAGTACATCACCTTAATATATTTGGACCATTCTTCGGACAAAATAACTGGTTTCTGCAGAAGACTAGTGCCCCCAACAGCATGATGCTGCCATCAGCACACTTCTTCCTTTGAAGCACCGCCTGTTTCTTGTTTATTGAGCTGATAGTGCTAACTGGGGTATCAACAGGGGCGGAGGAGGGGCGTCAGTAAATTTTGCCAATCAGAGAGGGTTGCGGCAGTTAAGGTGCTCTCCATTGTTGCGGATTTTGCATGTTATCAAAAGGGGTACTCGGTAACATTTGGGGGTATATTGGGGTAAGGGGGGGCAGCCTCTACTGTGCTACTGAGTAGCAGTATCAGCTGGATATTATTTTGTACCCTTTCCTTCTCTATGCATTTACATTAGGTTACACTGGTAAATTCAGCCCAGCGTATCATCTTCGTTTCACACTTTTCCATTAGATTCACCGCCTGACAAACTACACCTGCATGAATCAGTATTTTTATCCTGTAAATGGGATAGATTGTAACTCTCCCTTGTAACACTTGACTGCAACAGTCTGAATCCTTATACAACCAGCACATTCGACTTTTAGCTTTAGTTTCTGCTGTCATGCAGAATTCATTCTTGCTTTGAATGTTCCCAGTCTGCAATCAAATTTACTTACTCGGCAACATTTGAAGTAATGATTTTGCAAGGAATGCTTTAGCTTAATAGGATCTCGTTAAACTGGGTACAAAAAGCTAATGTTTCCAATCAGAAGCTTTGATAACGATGAAACAATCTGAAAACTATTGTGAGGCAGCACCACTTTGCAAACAAAGAATGAACAAACATAATGAAATGGTACCATGACTCAGCATGGCAATATATAATGAGGTCTCACACACCCAGGAATGCGGGGACGGACTTGTGTGCATTTTGCATGTCTCCCCAGTGTAACCCTCCTGGAGCAGCCCAGTTTCCTTCCATAGTAGAAAGATGCAATATACACTCTGAAACCAGCCTTTACGGGGGGGGGGGGGTGTTGTGTGCACCCAGCACTGTGCTCTCTAGGTCAGACTCCAGGCTGCAAACCTGCATTGCGTGAATAGAAAAATGGAGAAATATGAACAGCATGAAGACAGATTGCAAGTGCTATGTTGGCATGAATCAATAAACAAACCAGGGAAGACTTCAATTTCCTAAAAGCTGAGTGTGTGCTAATCTTTAATAGATGTATATCTCAATGTTTCCGGGTGCATAAGTTACGTGTGGCTGAGAGCTACATGGCCAGATCGCCAGTACTTTCTGAGAGAGGGGTACAGCAGCACCTATCTGCCCAGCATCCGCTCACCCGTGGACGCTGCCTATGACATCACAAGCAAGGGCGTGGCCTACATCTTCACTGGTAAGGCACATTCTAATTGCCATATAGCATCCAGAGAAGTTTTACAAAATAGATCGCAGTGAAAATGAAAATAAGTGGGTTATCCGTTTGCTTTTAAGTGATCTCAGTACAACAAATTATTTTGTTCAACAAGCTGGTAGATGCCAGTTTACTAAAATCTTAATGCTGTGTCTTCCAGGTTCTAAGTACTGGATAGTGCAGCAGTTAAATAAGAAGAGTTACCACCAGAGATCTATCTATGATTTTGGATTTCCTCCAGGAGTGAAGCAGATTGATGCTGCTGTCCATGTGAATGCATTTGGGAAAACGTATTTCTTTGTAAGAGATGTGTACTACAGGTAACAATGTACTTAGTATGCAGTTTTTATTAAAAATGGATAAATGCACAATTTAAAAATAATATAAAAGCAGATAGCACAAAAAACAAATACAGTGAAATAACTTAAGAGCTGTCTTTAGAAGACGGGGATCGGCTGGCCAGTAAACATGCTTTTATAGGCAATTATACATTTCATGTCCCTTCTACTACACTGAAGAGGAAGAAAAAAGTTAAAATTTAGATAAAACCCACTTGTATGCAATCCGACAAAATTGCATTCTTTAAAGGTATGATGAAGACAATAATGCAATGGACCCAGACTACCCAAGAAAAATCAAAACTGACTGGCCAGCCATTGGAAATAAAATCGATGCTGCATTTGAACATTCAGGTAAGATGTCTCAACGTTTGATGCATGCGATGACTCCTAGATGAGACAGTATTTTTTTTGTTTTGTATGTTGATCACAGAGGAAATATTCACACGTAAGTTATTGCTGTTGCAACAGGTAAGCAAATAACACAAATCTTGACTTACAACAGGATACATCCACTTCTTCTCTGGAAAAACAGTCCATACGTTTGACTACAGAAGGCAGCGGATGCAGTATGCAGGAAGAGCTAATGCCTGGCTGGGCTGCTGACACCTAGTGGTGAAGCGACAGAATAACAAGGCAGCAGGAGATCTATGAGGAGGAAAATATGTGAACGCAGTTTCAACCCACTCCTCGGGAACTCCCAGACGGTCTACATTTTTGCTCCCTCCCAGCTCCCTGCTAGATAGTTGATATTCTGCTCCCTGCCAAACAGCCCACATTTTTGCTCCCTCCCAGCTCCCTGCTAGATAGCTGATATTCTGCTCCCTGCCAAACAGCCCACATTTTTGCTCCCTCCCAGCTCCCTGCCAAACATCCCACATTTTTGCTTACTCCAAGCTCACTATGCAGAGGGAGCAAAAACATGAAAGGACCCAGCTTATGAACATTGTTATCCAAGAGCCCTGACTGATTTAGAACATTCCCACAATTTTCATGTGCTGATGATTTTCCATGAACTTTGAAAGACCACAAATTTACTCAAATGTTACATTGATTCTTTAGGTAATCATGCTAATAAATGCACTAAACATTAGTGAAGCATATTTTTATAACTACACTAATAACACACAGACTTGTATATTTCTTGCTTGTCAGCTTAGCTAAAGAGTAGGAGCTGAATATTGACTGTGGTAAACAGCAGAACCGCTGCAAAACAGACAAGAGCGCCGTCACATTAATGCAGCCTGTTATCTAAAGATGGCCCTTCCCAAACCTTCTAGCTTACAAGGCGAGCTGATGGATCAAAATCTATTACTAGAAACCACCAGCAAGGACTGCATTTAAAATGCTGATGAAATTAAACACTGTGCTACATTTCATTCGTCTCTCAAGACATATTCAAGAAAAAAAGATTTGGTAGCTGTAACAAACTAAGTATATCTGTGCTAATCTCAAAGTCTCATTAATTTGAAGCATTGTTTATGTAATACAGTCGTCTTCCTGTCCTGCTGCATTCTAGACGGAACCGTCCCAACCCCCCCTTTGGAATGGTGCGATGTTAACGCTAATACAGCAAATCATGCCGACGGACAGACAAAGGAACAAAGATATTCCCACAAAAACCCACAGCCAGACCACAACACTCACCTGGATAGACAGCTCAGAACAGGTGCATGTATGAGGGTAGTTAGTTAAATATTTTAATTGAAAACTGAACACCAAAGCATACTGTGACCACACATTAATACAAATGGGAAGAACCATTTTCTTTTTACACTGTAACACTGTTTGAGGACAAACATACAAAGGACCAGTCTGGCTCAGTGGAGATGGAAAACAATTACAGGTCAAATAAGATACAGGCAAATATAAGCTGTTCTGACTTTAAATTAGTGGGTGTTGAGGCTGACATCTTATTTTCTTATAGAAAGAAATTAAAAGTGCATGGAATCTCTCTTCCAAAGTTAAAAAAAAAAACCCCATCCCATTTACAAAGTCCTGTCATACCTGAAACACGTGTGACTGCACAACATTGAAGATGGAGGTGTTGGATTTGATTATGACGCGGAGATACCAGCGATTACATTCAGTTTCCAGCAGTAGGATTTAACAGTACTTAGTATTGGTCACCTGAACCCTGCGAGGCCCGACTGAGCGGCCACAGGTGGTTCAGCAAATGGAAAACCGTGGATGGTTCCGCTCAACACGGCCACAGAGCGCCCTAAACGAAGGCTGTCCCTCTCGGCAACTGCATAGGATTATTCGTCATAGTGCAGCGATGACAGGAACTTATCGACGTCCAGGTCATCAGGGAAGGAATCCAGCAGCCTCTTTTGTTTCTAGTTGGTGGTAAACAAATTGCCAAAAAAAAAATGAAGACACAGCAATTAGAAGGTGGAAACAACTGAAAAAGAAAAAGGAATGAAGCAGACTTGCTTCTGCTCACCTTAGACTTTTTCTTACTAGGCGTTGACCCAGAGAGATGAAGCTCTTTCTTGGCAATTGGGCTGGCGTGTGATTCCGACTGCTTGCGCTTTTTGGCCTTGGGAGCCACCGTAGCGATGTTCACTGCGGCGGACGCTGCACCCTGCTGTAGGAGGCTGTCCTTCAGGGGCGTGCCGCCCCGGCCGGCGCGGGACAGGGAGATGAGCGTCTGGGCGGCCATGTTGATGCTGCTCTCGCTGCCGGCCTCGCTGGCCGGGCTGCAGGTGGGAACGTCGGGCGTGGCGACGAGGTGCCGGGGGGTGCCCTCCCGCTCCCGGCCGTGCCGCTGCCGGATGGGAGTCCTCAGGCAGTCCGGAGGCTCCTCCGCCGGGCCGCCCAGATTGGGAGTCCTGGGGTGCGACAGCTCGGGGCAGCCTAGCCCCGTCCTCTTAGAGGGCGTGGAGGCCGGGATCAGCCCCTGGATGTCCTGCAGCATCTCGGCGGCCTGCTTGGTCAGAGGGCTGGTCTTACTCGGGACTTTGCAAGAGCCAGCCTGGGTGACGGGTGCCGGAGACCCGACGGTGGGTGGGCCGGGCTCCCCCGCTGGGGCAGGACCCACAGGGTGATGCTCACACAGACTCCCTTCCAGCTCGTTCTCCTTATTAGCCGTGACATGGGGAGGCTCTAGCGAGGAGCCCCTCCGCTCTGCCCGACCCTCTCTCCCCTCCCGGCTTTTGGCCTGCGGTTTCTCCCCGGCCTCTGGTCGGCCCCTCTGGTCCTCCTTCTTGGCGCCACCGGACCTGGACTTGGCAGGCCCGGCGCTCTCAGCCGCAGGGAATTCCCTCTTGTCCACCATTTGCTGCTTCCTCGCGAACACAGACCTGCCCGAAGCTTCCGCCGGCGCGGCCTCCGTCCTCACGATGGCGCTCGGAGCTTTCGCCACAAGACCGGAGTCACTTTTGCCGTGGGGGTATTTCTTAGTGTCGCCCGCAGCACAACCCTGGGGGGTCCTCTCGTTCTCAGGCGTGATCAGACCTTTGGGACATTTTACCAGCTCGGCTCTGGCTGCCCTGCTGCCTCTGAGGATGGTCGGCTGTACGGATCGGATCTTAGGGCCCCGGCTGCCTGAGCTGCCAGGACTCTCCTTGGGAGGCTGCCTGGCAGGGGACGCGGTGACAGCAGGGGACGCGGTGACAGCAGGGGACGCGGTGACAGCAGGGGACGTGGTGACAGCAGGGGACGAGGTAGATGTGACGGCAGGGGGCTGAGAGACGACCGTCTGCGGTGTCACTGGGGGCGACGGGGCGTTTCCTGATGGCGTGGCTGCATCCGCGGGGCCGGGGGTGTCGGCGTCGAAGCACAGCATCCTGCGGTGACTGGGAGCACCGGGGCCCGGGGCCGCCTCTGTGATGGTGGCATCCGAGAGCGTCAGCTGTCCGGGGCCCTGGGAGGACAGGAGGGGGACAGCTGACCTCAGCGGGATCTCGGCCTTTGCCTCCATGCCGGACACTGGAGCAACTGCTTTACCTGAAAGGAAAGAGAGAAAAATAGCCTCATTAACCCAAATACAAGTAAAAACCCAAAAAAGGTTTAGAAACCCTTTACTGTATAGGAGACATCAGTTAAAATAAATAGTCAGCAAGTCTAAGATCTGCATTTATTAATTATTTTATAATATATTAATAAATTAAATTCACTTACAATCAAAATTTAGAAATGTACTACAAAGATGTCTTACACCAGAATTTACTAAAGAGCTTGTAAATGCTGAATAATAATCAATTTCTGAGTATGCTTATTAACCAATAATTTTATATTTGAAAGTGATTTATAAACTGTTCTGTAAATACCAGAAACAAGATATGACTAATACATTTCGAAATTTGTTGGGGAATCTTTTTATATATTAATCATCCAATGATTAATAAAATGATTGAAAACGCTTTGTTAATAGTCAAGGAACAGATATTAAAGTGTTGCATAAGTATTTTATCTGTCCTTCAAAGCTGCACATTATACCGCAGATAGTTCACTTTATGGATGAGCGAGAACGCGACACTCACCAGCTGCTTCCTTGGGCGCCAGTCGGGGTTTGGATTTGGACCCGGGTGTAACTTTCACAGAAGTAACCGGCAAGGTCACCAGCTGCGCAAAGACGAAATGTTTCACGCGAAAAATAACGGCGACTGACAATGAACTCAGGAAACATGATTCGGATTTACCTGATTGGAGACTATGGTAAATGTCCCGGTATTCTTTTGGCCGACCACAGATGCTGGTACCATCATGCTTTGCAGCATGGGCTGCATGGGTGACGTTATGATGAGTGTCGAACCTGCAATTAGAGAGTAACGTTTTAAGAAAGAGAGTGGTTTACAACAGCTGACATAGCCTTCGATTCTTTATTTTTACAACAGATGTGCAAAAAATGTATCTGGAAAAAATGCATCCAATGCAAATGGGAGACAATTAAGTGTGATTTGATCTGCATGGAGTTGCTAGTCATTTATAAATCTGGAAACAATGCTAGAGACCTACCCGATGGGTAGGTCTTTGAGGCGTCTTGCGTCACAGACATGGGCCGAGCTCGAGGAGGAGTTGCCAGGACGTGTGTGGGGCTGGCCACCGGGCCTAGGGGAGAACCGTCGGGCAGAACCACCACACTAGGCGGGTGACTGACCATCGACTGATCCGTCACGATGAAGTAGTTGCTGGAGCTCCCATAAGAGGCTGCAGACGGCAGCAGCTGGATAATTCCCCCTTCTGACACCAGTTCGCCAGGAAGTGAGAGTTGCAGGTTCTCGTCCACGCCAGCCACAGGCTCCACGGGTTTGCCTGTGAGCTCCGTGCACTGTAAACAGCTCACAGCCTGCACCGTCTCCTCCGTCGTCACCGAGAAGCCGGAGTTTCCTGGAGCTTTGGCTGGGGACTTAGCCGGTGAAGAGAGGATGATGGTGGGGACCTGGTCACCCGTGATGCTGGACACCGCCTGGCAGAGGGCAGAATCTCCCAACTGCCCCTCTTGCTCGTCGCTGATGATGATCTTCAGCGAGACTATCTTACTAGTGTTTTCTTCCTTGGGGGGGGATAGGGCAAGGGCAGAAGACAGTGGAAGAGTAGCTTCAGGTGTAGAAGCTGAAGTATCCTCAGGAATATGGGCGATCTCTTGTGTCGTTGCCTCAGGGCCTTCTGCACCCTGACCAAGTGAGGGTAGACTCTTCTGGGAAGATGGGGAATGTTCCAGTCCTGCTTTCTGGTTATTTACAACAGTGCTGTCAGTATTAATGGACAAAGTAGGCAAGCCTTCTGGATTTTGGGGTTCAGCAGAGTGTTCCGGAACATGAGGAACCTCAATGGAAAAACCCAACGCAGAGCCCTGAGCCTCCTCTAAACCCAGGCTAATCTCAGATGTCCTCTCAGCAGGGTCGACCACTCTAGCCTCAGATGGGTTCCTCTGAAACTCGCATGGTGAAGTAGGACATGGGCTTCCTCCAGGATCTTTGGAGGCCTGGGGGATCTGCTGAATCTCAGGCTGAAGAATAAACTGCCCGGCGTTCTCCTGCGACGAGGCACCAGATGTTTCCTCAACGTCCATGCTTGCGTCGTCTTCTGTAGGCATTTCTGGGACATTCTCCACTATGGCTGGATTAGCGTCTTTGATGGGGCTGCCCTGTGGGAGAGGCTGCAAAGTCCTTACCTCTCTATTGCTACAGACTAAGGTCTTGCCCTCAGTCGACATTTTCATCTGAGACGGCACCCCGGCATCTGATGTTACTTCACTGGATGGACGTAGTGGATTCAATGCCTGAGTCGTCCTCGAGGTGCTTGAAAGAGGGTGTGTGATTTTCCTACTTTTCTTGCATTTCAGCTCCTGTACTTTTCGTGCCCTCGTCTTTCGAGGAGTCTCAGGGCCGGGGGCTGAATCCTCAGGGACAGCACCTTCAACACAACGTCATTTGACAAATGAATATCATAGGACCAGTGCGGTATTGGGGAAGCAGTGTGGTTTGTCACCCGCAGATGACACTCATTACCGAGAGGTGACACCCACCTTGATCCCCTGTCACAGAAAAGCAGTCACTCAGCTCCGCCTCATTGCGCTCCACGGGGGGAGTGCTGGTGGTCACATCTCCATGGTGATCGGAGTCGTTATTTTTGTCTTTACCTAGCCAAAAAAAATTGCGATTAAGCACAGGAGGACCATTCACACCATCACGCCTACAAAATGACATTTTTCCTCTTTCTCGTCCAAGCACACAAGCACAGGAACCAAACCAGTATGTCTGGACCACTTGTGAAATGTTATCTTGTCCCACAAAAATTTGTTTGCCAGTAGCAATAATCTAAGAAATTCATAATTCAGGAAGAGAATTGAGCTTTGGCTGCCAAAACAAGTCAGATTATGAACACCCATGACGCAATTACGTTTTTACCGCAATCGAAAAGGTCAAAGAGAGCTTGAAAGGCAGGGTCTGATTCCGTCTGCTCTAGGATATCCTGGATGGCATCATCAGTCATGTGGATTTCTCCCTGTCCAGACACACATCATATCAGGTTTCAGATGCTAAAAAAAAATTTAACATTCAGACCCGAGCCACACTACAATGTAACTGTTTTGAGCAAAAACAGAATTAAATCAAAAAGAACTACAAATAATCGTTTCATGTCATTTAGTACCCAGTTAAATTACTGTTGGGAGGTAATGTTGGGACTTTCCCCACACAAGCTCTGCCCTAGTAATTTGCAATTTTGACCCATAGAGAGCAGCAGCGTTCTCAGTTACTTAGAGCTTTGCAAAATGTGAGCACTTCAGAGCCCTGGAGTTACCGGCTTACCGGCCGCACATGCGCCCATTTGAGCTAAGGGAGCAACTGATCAGCTTGTGGCATCTTCTGATTAGCGGAAAGGACCAATCAGAGACCTGGGATAAGGCTCATTACCTGTAGGCCGAGAATCTCATCAATAGACTGGTCCTGCTCCACTGAGGTGCACAGTGCTTGCTTGAAGGCCTGAGGACCAATCTCACTAAAACAGACAGCTAAGCGTTAGAACGTTTGCTTTGTGTGAGGAGCACGGCAGTATTTTTGCTGAATTTAGGTCAATGTATTACACAAGCGTTGGGTGGTCAGCTTCGGATCTTAGATGTAAAGAACCAAAGGGGAAAACTGACACACTGCTGCCACCTGCTGTTCTAGAAAAGTATTCCACATGTACTTACAAGAAAGTAAACCTAAATACACACATAAATCTGTCAGCAAACAAGCACGTAATTCCAGTTTAGACTGGGCTTCAGAGTTGAGTACATTTCTACCTTCCCAGGATTTTGTTTATGTTTTCTGCCAGCTTTTCTTGCAGCGACTTGTCATTCAGTATCTTCTCCCTTGCATTCTCTATAACCATTTGCTGAAGGGGAGGGGAACATGACGGGAGCAGGGATCGTAAACCGAAGCAATGGTGAAACCCAAAACAATATAAATCCATGATTCACTCCTGGGGTGGGGGGGCCCCGCACTCACGGGGAAATTCTCGCCGACTGCCTCCTGATGCGCCTCACTCTGTGGCTCCACGGGGGGGACGTTAGGTGGCAAACTGCCCCGACCTGGTCCACTGCACCCACTCAGGCCCCCTCCTCTCCTCCTCGGGGAGTCACTGAAAGAAAAGAACGTGTAGGTCAGCACTCCCCTTTAAAAGGAAAGCAGAACACAACACGCGTAGTAGCACACTACACCATAGCATATCGGGGGAGCACGGTCATCCCACAATTATTCGGTTAGGATGAAATTAAATCATTTACCACCAATTAGGTGGTTAATTGTATCTCTTTGTCTTAATGTCATATTTATTTTTCTTAGTTTTTATATTTTATTTATTACTTATTTTTCAACTGCACTAAAACCAATGAGAGTGACTTTTCAGCTCAGCGTTCGACTTCCCACATCATACATCTGAGGTTGACAATAAAAAATACTTCGACTTTTAATCTTCACATATTAAATATGGGCAAAAGTGAAAGCGCTTCATCACTGTTACCATTTTCTACGGGCAGGAGACAATGGGCCGGGGTTTATCCTGTGGTCAGGAACCGCCACTTGCAGAGGGGAATCTCCTATGAAGAGACAGTCAATAAACACCATTTAAAGAGCTACTCTTAAACATCCAGCGGCTGAACCCTAATGGTGCTTTTCCACTGCACTTTTGGTTCTTTCCCTTTTCCAGTGACTTCTGGTCAAGTACCAGTACCAGTACCAAAAGTACTCAAAGTGCCAAACTAACTGGGGTACTTTTTTGGTACTTTGGGGTGGGACTTCAAACACTTTTTTGTCAACTGGTAATCAAATAGCCTGCCTCAAACACAATACACAAGCTGTCTGAAAGAGTTGTGAACTCAGAAAATAACGATAAAGAAAAAAAATAAATATAATAATGGATGCATAGGCAAAGGTAAAATCCAGTTTTTACGCCAGTGGAAAACCAACAGTACCGTACTTGAAGAACCAAAAGTACAGTGCCTGGAATGGTGGAAAAGCGCCCTAAATCGGTCACATCTTACGGTTCATGCTGATGAATAGTCTGCTCCCATCCTGGACTTGAGGCTGGCACATCGGAGTAGACCGGGTCTGCAGGGAGCTGTAGCAAACTGCCGCTGTGTGTCCCAGAATGCTTTGAGGGGCAGAGATGGGGCTGGGGATGTAGTGGCCAGATGGCGCTGGGGACAAAGGGGAGGACAGTGCCCTCTGTCGCCTCAGATTCATAATTCCATTCCGAGTACGGACTGCAATGGAAAGCAATAGGAAGAAAAAAATTAAACGATTTACTCTATTTATATGCCTCTTGCTCTCCTCTGACACATATTGTCTAGTTCCCCGGGGGCAATCTGTGGTTAAGGCCCAACAGTGGCATTAGGCTGCCAGCCCCAGGATTAGAACCAGCAACCTTTCTGATCACAAGCACACAGCCCTAACCTGCCGGTGGCCCTGCACGCATTTCGCCTGCCTTAAAGCAAATCCACTGCCGCAGATGTTTATAAATCTCAGCTAAGCATATACTTACATCCTAAGTGGTAACTTACGTCTCTGGTTCTGGTGCACTGCTGGCGAATTCTGCATACATCTGGAGAAAAAAAAAAACACACATACAACCAAAATGTAGGCAGTTATTCAAATATCACACATTAGTTAACTATGTGTTCCCTTATCTCGCATGAAAAAAAAAAGATAATTACAGGTGGATGGCTGTAAATTTGCCATTAAAGATGTGCAAACACTAATGTACAAGAACATCAAAAATAAACTTACTTGATTTGGTTTAGAGTGAATTCTAACTTCTTCCATAATGATGTCATCATGGCGGGTATTTGCGGTTCTTGGCTGGTTTCTATGTAAATAATTAGGACACACATTGGAAATGAGACCAGAAGAGCCATGATAGTTTAACAACTAAAAGGTAGAATGTCCAGGTTTGGGTGTACTATACAGGAAGCACCTACCCTTGGCTTTAGCGGCAACATATTCATTCAAGATCGTTGTCAGATTTTTTCCAAACAAGGACTGTGAGAATAAAAAGTACACATACACCTGTCAGTCTGCTGACAGCTTTAAATGTGAAATATACACATCCGGGTATGTCCATCGGTATGCAGAAAACGATGGAAAACGGAAGTGAATAATATGAGAGGTGACGGCACAGAGGACACTCACAAACACGCAGGCAGGGATAGCTCCATCTTCCGTACTGTGCTCCGCGTATTCCTTCAGATTGGGGCTTTCTAAAATGAACGCCTGGCTTGTAGCGGATAGACCCTCCTGTTGCAGGTAACCTTCAAACAAATCGTGAAAAAGACACGACATCCGTGACAATCAGTACCTGAATTAAGCACCTGTATATTAATTAACCTCCGCGGGGATCACGGAGCATCTAGGCAAGATCCTTCACCAGGCAGGAAATGGAGAAATAACAACAGGTTTTAGGCATCTAGACGTATACGTGGACGTGCACTTCCGAGACATGGCGAAGAGTTGTAGTTTTAAGCGTAATTAACCTGTCCATTACACACCCTTATCTATCCGGGGCTAGGGGCCACACTGTCGACACTGGCAAACACGTCTCTCTGACACGTACACGGCGCTGGATCTTAATGGAGTATGTGCAGAATTTCATAATCGTAAACAGATTATATACGAGTATTTGTTTCATGTTCCTTGTTTCCTATTACGTGGGCATAGGTCCTTAGCCATACAGCTAACATCAGCCGCCTGAGTACTTTGAAATACAAGATACTTTCAAGGGAGAGTTGCTGTCTTGTTTCTATGTTACTTTAAAACTGCACACACTTAACAATACACGTGACATTATTATTAACCTCTGCCCGAAACTGAAGCAGGCACGATTTTTTTATATTATACTTGCCACTTTCGTACAGTGGCTTGCTAACTGGCTAGTCGAGGGAAGATCAACATCATCCCTGAGCCGTCGTACTCACCCAAAACAAGCCTCGCTATGTCGGACGGTAGCAACATAGCTAATTAGTTCAGTTATACCCCAAAGAGAATTATATACACATCGTACAACATATGAGGAAGCAATGAACCGCAAAACACTTGATATTAATTTGACATTTCTCATCCCCAGCACGATCAAACTGGTTCAGACGTATTGTATGTCCCCTGAAATGGCGCGGAAATTCGGCATTCGTCGACCGGAAGTTGGACGACAAACAACCCAGGATGAATCACGGGACATGTAGTTTGTTCTAACGCGGGACACGAATTTTCTACCTCTTTATTTTGATTCAGCTGGCAGTCTGTGTCTGTCCTGTGAGATTTATGTACGAAAAGACCATAGAGAACAGTCGTAAAATTGCTGCACAGGGCATATAAGATAAACTTGTGTTCTGGGAACTTGCATTCTGTCGCCCTTTTTATACCTATCAACATGGCAATCAGAATCTGAAAATATGGTTGGTCTGTGCAGATTTGTGACCCGGTGGAGGAGGCATGCTTGCAGTGGGAGGCGCGATTTTAATGATGTCAAGATCAGCATGTTGCGGACTACATAGAAAGGAATGTGCCCGGTATATTCAGAACATAAAAGCAGAGTATGTAACCAAACATTTGCATGATTGCTCCGTTTTCGGATAAACACGTGGTCAATAATTAGGTCTGTCGTACTGTTACGGTGTTACTTATTACTGATTATTTGATGATCTTAGTTGTTATGGGCCACTATGAAGATGATATCCTGTATGGCTAGTTAAGAATCAATTGCTATTGCGCTATGTATCCGGATTCCTGTGCAGTGTCTACTGTGGATAATAGATGGATTTGAGCCTTTGCAGTCAAACTTGATATGGAGGATTAGGCGTAACGTTTAGGCAAGTACAGCTAACTTTACTAATTTTACTGTACGTCTAGTTAGCTGACAAGCTGATTTCAGAGTAATGATATCGGTACTCTTAGATATAGTAGTATTCCATGTCTTAGTTGAAGTATGGACCTTTTCAGTACGTGTAACTTGCACTGCCTTCCTGCCAACATCGCTCTCCAGTACATCAAGTAGTCGCGTTTTACTAAGAAATGAAAATAGAAACTAACCGTTCCGTTACATCGTGACAAAACATGTTCAATAATGCAGGATGAACTTCTTTGCAGAAGTAGTTTTCGCTCAGAATCTGATGCCTGGTATCCTACTTCCCTCACTCTTCAGGCATAATGAGTCTGCTTCTTCATGAACTTCTGGTCTGTTGCCGTGGTTTAGAGAATGAAAAAGTCACAGAAAGAAAGGTAATGTTATATTAGAGACGCCACCCCCCCCCCCCCATGCCTTGCCATTTCATCAGTCTGTGATTTGACATTTTGATAACACTTCAAACACATAAAACAGCCATAATAATACAATATAGATATCTTCATATTGCAGTGTAATGGTCAGTATAAGCCATTACAATACATTTTTATGTAGGTATCTATAGTGCATATAGATGAGAGCTTCGTAGAGCCTTCATAATGCATAATAAACATGGCTGTAATGTGTTATACGTTTTTATAAATCATAATAGCTTTGTTTATAATAGTCTATGAATGCATTATAATGCATTATGAAGGTATCTGTAATGCATTGTACATGTGTACTTTAAGTAAAATGTTGGTGACAATTTCCCGACCGGCCATCATTTGGTTCTCATTCTCCTCCTGTACAGAAAGAGGTGGCACGCTTTCGTCAGCTCATTCGATCTCCTGATACTATACAAGAACTCGACCGCAATTCTGGAACCAAGAGTTCTAAAGGCTCCAAACAGCTCACCTGGGATGCTGTTTTCAAGTAATTTCTCCTGTTTGGGGCAGTTTTATTTGTTAGCATTTTTCCGCTTAAATAGAAAAGATATTTCTCATATGATCTTCCTGAATCTACTTTCAGAGAGAAATTACTTTGAAGAGTTTTATTCCATGTTTCCCCCTCAAAATATAACCAGGTTTTTGCTCCATAGTTCTTAACTTAAATGCAACCTTTTTTGAAGGTTTCTGCAGCGGTACCTTCAAAAGGAGACGGAGGCATTGCATTCTGGGAAAGCCAATGTCTCTGCCGCGACGCAAGCCAACCGGCACAAAAAGTTGCAGGAGATCAGCAGCCTGGTCAAATTTTTTATTCGATGCGCAAACAAACGTAAGGGCTTCGTGTCTGTCGTTTGATTTTTGTTTCGTTCGCCTCTGCTGTCTGGTGTCTCCCAGTCACAGCATAACCAGTTGTCTGGTGTCTCCCAGTCACAGCATAACCAGTTTCCTTTATGCGCATCAGGTGGGCCGCGGCTGAAGTGCGCAGACCTGCTCTACCACATCATGGACGTCCTGCGCAGTTCCTACAGCTGCGCTGCCTACGGTGAAGACTACAGCAGCCTCCTGCTGAAGGATATCCTGTCTGTGAGGAAGTACTGGTGTGAGATCACTCAGCAGCAGTGGTGCGGTTAGTGCAGCCTTCTCATCTTAAATGGCATGTAGTGATGATGATGTATAGGAGACTAAGGTGGGGGGGGGCATGATCCAGGTATATAAGATTCTAACTGATCTAGATGCTGTTCTACCAAGCAGTCAGTTCAATACTAGTTCAAACACAAGAACTTGTGGCTGGAAATTAGTGGGAGAACATTTTAAACTGGATTTGAGAAAACACTTCTTTATACAGCGTGTAGTTAGAGTATGGAATATTCTTCTTGTTGGTGTAGTGCAAGCTAAAACCCTGGGTTCCTTTAAATCAGAGCTAGATAAGATTTTAACAACTTTAAGCTATTAGTTGAGTTCTCCCCAAATGAGCTTGATGGGCCAAATGGCCTCTTTTCGTTTGTAAACTTAATATGTTCTTATGGTGTTCCCAGTATGTGTGCTGATTTCCCATTTTCCCAATCTTGTTTAGATCTATTGGATTTGTATTGCGGCTTCTTCGATGCTGGATCTAGAGCGATCAACCGTGTTCTAGTGAGCAGAATCATCCACACTATCGTTAAGGGCTGCTGTTCTCAGACTGATGGGCTGACCCACACGCTGTTCTCTTTCTTCTCCAAAGCCCTGCTTCACGCTAGGTATGCTAATGTCCCCAGTCCTCATAACGGCTCTGATGTCATTTGGATCCATCTTAAGTGTTAACATTTTTCTGTGTCATGCAGGAAGGAGAAGCACTTGGTTGTTGTAGAGCACCTGGTATCTGCCCTGAACATCTTTCTGAGGTCTTCAGCCATGAACTGCCGCATTCGGGTGTGTCAGCTTGGGGAGGAACTCCTGCCCCCGCTCCTCTACATCTGGGCTCAGATGCGGCCCAGTGCCATGCTGAAGGAGGAGCTGGTGGAATTCTTCAGCTTGCAGCTGTGTGTTCACCATCCAACAGGAGCAAAGACTGAAGATACAGGTGCAGGAAGATAGAGCTGATGTTGCTATTTAAAAATATTATTCGGTATAAGGGGGAAATACCCATGTAATATTTCCCTGGAACGCAGGTGCCTATGCTGAGGATTGGGCGAAATGGCAGAGTCTGCTCTATAACCTTTATGACGTCCTTGTGAGTGAAATCGGCCAGATAGGCAGCCGAGGGAAGTATGTCACAGGTTCGCGTCACATCGCGGTGAAGGAGAACATCATTGAGTTGACTGCGGACATTTGCCACCAGGTAATAACGTCGCATGGATTGTGAGTTTACAGGTGGTCACCTGATCCTTGGCATTATATCTTCTATGTCTTGTTCAGCTATAATTCTGTATTCCAGCTCTTTAGCCAGGAGACGCAGGTGCTGGAGGTCACCCAGGCTCACTTGAGGACGACCCAGTGGGAGTGTCCCCAAACAACCCCCAGCAAACGAAGACGGATCGAACTGGGGTGGGAGGTTCTTAGAGACCATCTTCAGCCGTCTAAGAGTGACTTTGACATTATTCCATGGTGAGACATTAATCAAACGTCTTAGTAGACCATTTAAAGACCACATTTATCAAATGTCTTAGTAGACCATTTAAAGACCACATTTATCAAACGTCTTAGTAGACCATTTAAAGACCACATTTATCAAACGTCTTAGTAGACCATTTAAAGACCACATTTATACTTGATAGGATTGTACATGTTTTTGACTCATGTTTTTTTGCAGGATACTATATACCGTCTTTATACTTGTGCTTGGGATCTTAGGGCTGGCTTTGGGTTAGTTTACCAGTGCTTGGTATCCCTTTCCAGGTTACAAATTAGCTCAATGTTAGCCTCCAAGTATCCTTCACTCCTTCCTGGGAAAGAAGTGGTTCCCCTGCTATCGACACTTTGTCAGCTTCTGTCAGAGCAGCGGCGTGGAGAGCGGGGACCCTACGTTCTGCGTTGCCTGCGGGAAGTCGCCCGTTGCCAGGCCCTGCCTCCTGACCGTGTCCACGCCCAGGGCCCCGAGTTGCATAAGCTGTGGAGCCGCATCTGGACTCTGGGCGTACGTGGCGCCGGCTCTCCACAGACCGAGGCTCTCAGCCTGGAGCTCCTGGAAACCATCATTCAGGGGGGGCTCATTGCTATTGATAAGGAGTTCTGGAAACTCTTCATCAGCCCTGCTTACAAGCCATCCAGGTATGTTATTCGGCGTGTGAATTGCAGGCCACATGGACATTAGGCTGCCCACCATGTTTGTTGACATTGCTACTGTGGGTATTCCGTCCATAGAGCTGCCGCGACGTGTCTGGCCCAGGCATTGCTGAAATGTGCGCCCCTGAAAATGACTGATCCAGGCCCAGACCAAATAGCCGTAGAAGGCTTTGGGCCGCCCAGCTTCAAAGAGTCAAGTATTAGCTGGCTGCTGAACAGCAACCAGAGTGAAGAGATGGAGGAGGGCAGTAAGCCTCATCTTATTGTCTGCAGGTACATGTGATGTTTTTTTTTTTTCTGTAAGTCCTTTTCTCAGTAGCTTTGACTCGTGTTGTCATTGAGCATAGGCTAATTTATTTCTGGCACTTTACCTATAGGGATTTTCCAGATCTCCTCATTCCCAGGATTCTTGTGTGTTTGACTCTCAAAGACACCAGGAGTGGCATGTTGTTTCTTAAAGATTCACCAGTTTCTGAGAGGTGAGGGTATGTCTTCGCTGTATGTCTAGGGCCAGACTCAGTGCTCCTGAAAAGTCTTTCACAGTCTCAATATAACATCTAACTCAAATGGTGTCTCTTTCTTCTGAAGTTCTTCAGCCCAATTCTGGTCATGTTCAGGCAAAGAGGACCTGCGTGAGATGGAGAGAATGTACCTCAAATTCTCCTTTGATGAGGAGCTCTGTCCTGCTGTGAAGTTGACTAGCACTGTGTCATTGTCTGGAGATCCTCAGTTCACTGTTGTTCAGGGCTTGAAGGACAAAGTGCAAAAGGACTTACTTTTTGTAGCTGATAATCTACTCAACTGCTATTCTCCTGAGGTGAGGATGTGAAATGTGCGAATGAACACAGTACAGCCGGACATATATGTCTAAATGGTACTTGTTGGCATTGTAGAACGCCAATGACTCTCTGTTCTGGTGCAGTCCACCCCTCCAGAATGTCTGGTCCGATGTTGTACCCTCCTAACGGGCATCCTGGGCGCATACGTGTGCACCGGGATCCTCAGTGAAGAAGATGCCCGCGGGTCCTCGCTCTTCCAAAAAGCCAAGGTTGGCTGACACATGGGGGACTTTGTAGGGCAAGGGTCTCCAACCGTGGTCCTGGAGAGCTACTATCCAGTAGGTTTTCTGTCCCACTTGGCTTCTGATGAGCCACAGCTGCTCCTGGTATTTACCTGAGAACAGGTGTGGCTCATCAGAAGCCAGGTATGATAGAAAACCTACTGGACGGTAGCGCTCCAGGACCGGGGTTGGAGACCCCTATTTCAGGGGAAGACCAGTTTTAGGGCATTAATGTGACCTGTTTTCTGTTGAATTCTGGCTGGATCTTGCAGTCATTGGCTCGGCATCTTAATGAATACATCGGCACAGTGAAGGGAAGGATGACAGATGATGGCATTCTTTCTACTCTGAAGACCATCATGCAGCTCTGCACAGATGGTATCACCAGAGGGACAAAAGTAAGACACCATTCACATTTACACATTTAGTTTACACTTCTGTCCAAAGATGTGAGGCAGGCAAACGTACTGTCAACTAGGCACCAGTACAGCTAGACTGAGCTTCCAGTGAATGCCCAGATATGGGAGCAAGCAGTATTTGAGCAGGATCTACACAAGAGCCTCTAACAAAGCAGGGACCTAATAGGACTATTCAAACTCAAGGACCAGAAGTGCAGCACAAGAACCTTCAAGGAACATGAAGAGGCATTAGGCTGGAAGAGGAGCAGATGGGTCACTGATTAATGGGGGCGTAACAATTCATCGGTTATAATCAATGTATCAATTCCTAAGACCGCGATACGATTTAATCGACCTAATTAGCAAATATCGATTCATATCATTAAACCATGACAATATGCTGAAACTCTGCCAAAAGCTGAAAAGCTTATGATTTACACCCCTACTGATCAAGCCTGTCTCTTATTAATACTGACTGTATTCTTATTGTTGTTTTCTTTCTTTGACAGGACAGAATGAGGTCAGTCTCCTGCAGCCTGTTCTTAAGCGCCTTGCCTTCAAGACTACTGACTGAACTGTGTGAAATGTGCAAAATGATGGTGAGTCTCAACTGATACTTTCAAGCGGCAGGTGCCTGAGTTAGAGAGAATGAGGAATGCCTGATAGCACATGCAGATTGTGACGTCGCCTTTGGAATTCGTGTCGTTTGTTTGTCTCCAGCTGACGAACCCGTCTAAAAAAGGCAGCGTAGCAGTAGATGAAGATCACATGGAAGATGACCTGGAGATGACCCGAACTCAGGCGGACGATCTGGGCCACATCGACCTGATCGGCGGTGGAGAACCGGTTGCTTCCAGCTCAGGCAGCAAACTCCAGCTGGTTTCAGATGGTGCCGGAGTTCAGCACTCCACAGGTGCCCGCCTACACCGTCTTGGCCAAATCAGTCCAGTGTGGTGTTTAGCCTGGTTATCTAACACCTTCTTGCCTTTCTGATTGCCGTCTTGCACAGGTGCCCAAAATGCACTGGCTGAGGAGCTCCTGACCAACCAGGACCTGGGTCTCCTGGCCACCCTCAGGTTCCTCTGCCTTTGTGCGTCTGCCGAGTTCACGCACGGACTCTCCTTCAAGCCGCCCGAGATCCGACGCCGGCTTCTCCTGCTCGTCGACCAGATTGACCTTGCAAAGCCGCTGCATCTCAACATGGTGAGTCACCTGCTTCTAGATCAGCAGGAATTAAAAAAAAAAAAAAACCCTGACCCTTTTTGAATTAACTTTTTTTTTAATAAAGCCATTATTTTTCTCTGTTTTTGTTGCTGCTTTTTTTCCCTGCAGTACTTGACGTTGCTGAATAAAATACCAGCAGTGGATACATCTTTAACAGCAGAAGATTTTGATTCACTTTTAAGTCCTCTAGCGTAAGGAGAGATTAATTTTTTATATCATTCGTTTTTGTCTAAGGCCGCGATTTGTTTAGTCAGTCTTTGAGGATCTCACATAAATTCTCTTTCCCACAATCCACCTGCTTGACAGGGATTTATGCTCTTTGTACCGCCAAGACCAGGAGGTCTGTGCCACTATTCTACGAGGCCTCCTCTCCTGCATCTGCAGCCTGAACCAGACACAGGACCCGGCCGAAGATATGCGGCACGTGCAGGGGGCTCTTCTCAAAGTGATCTCTGGCTTCTGGTGAGGCCCATGGTAGCACTTCTGAAGATGCTGCTTTTAAGACAGTAAACGTGTCACTTGCAACACCTTAAGATGTTCTCCAGAATGGCCATTGAAGAACTCTGGTGCTCAACTGGTTCTTACTTTCCTGTTAGCATGCTGGCCCGGACTGGCAAAAGCAAAGCTCCTGTGAGGGTGGCCTTGGTGCAGTGTTTGGTGGCCTTGCTGGAGGTAAGATCCCCTTCTGTCGGCCACATCTTGGACCAGGAAATGCTCGCTTATTACAAGCATCCATGCAACCAAAATGGATGCTTGAACAGTGGATTCAGATATTTAAAAGTCGTTCTGTGCCATGCTAAGTGCGCAAATGCTGAACCTCTCGCCCAACCCCATCTTCAAGGTGGACCCTTGCTGTAAGTGGGCGGTTCTGACCCTGCCGGAGGAGGAACCCGTATCAGCTGTCCTTCCATCCTTTCTCGCGGATCCCCACCATCACGTCCGCATGAAGGCAGCCTTGTTCGTGGACAGGTCTGTCCGGTCTGCGGTTTGACTGTTGGAAAATATAGATCTATTCCTATTCCAATTGATACATCTATAGATAGATTTTTAACTGATTGATAAACAATTGGAATAGGAATAGATCTATTAGGAATAGACTAATTCATAGCATGTGTAGTAGTCTTTTTTTGAGCTTATAGACATCTTATAGAAATGTTATTCTACATACACACCAAAACTCCATCAAAGCAGCTTAAAATAAAAACAGAATAAAATGAAAGTAATGATGCATATAATACATTATATATCTGAATAGTAAACGAAAGTGCAGTAGCACAATACAGTATTACTTGTAGCAGCATTACACATAATAGAGTAGATTAAAAAAAAGAGTCATGTGATTAAACATTAGCGGCCCTGTAAATGGTCAGACACATGGGTGCATATGGATGTGTGGGGGTGTGCCAGGTGATGTTACAGTTGTTTCTTGCCTTGTTAAGGTGGTTGATGCTGTTGGGGTAGAAACTAGGGATTGTGAAGTTTTCTGGAAGGTCTGCGTTTTCTGTAGTTAAGACTAAATGAAGCTTTGTGAACCACTTGCTGTATTTTCTGACCCCACTAGATGGTGCACTCTGCTCAAAAAATGGCTCTCAGCAGGCCCCAAAGCAAACCAAGTGCGCCATCTAGTGGGGTTAAAAAATACAGTAAATGGTTCATGTAGTTTCCTTTAGCTATCACTAGTTGTCTGTGTCCTCAGACTCTTCCTGGAGATGTCACCAGGCCACCTGGAGGAGAAGAAGATGCTGTCGCTGCAGCTGCAGCAGGCCGCCTTCGAGAACGTGTACCTGAAAGCGCAGGAGGGAATGCAGCCGGTAAAGAATGCCTGGTGGGAAGGCGGCGATTCTCGCTGGCCATTGAGAGGGCGTGACATGATGCCCGCTTGTGTGTCCCACAGAAAGGCAGTGCCTCGGAAGAGCGGCGGGACGAGGTTTTCAACCGTCGCTCCACCCTGTTGAAGAGTGTCTCGGGGATTCTGGCCTGCAGCCCTGTCTGCGAAAAGCAGGCCCTCTTTGCCCTCTTCCAGTCCCACAGGGAGAACAACATTGACCAACAGCTGATCAAGAAGGCAGGCGCCTCGAACTTTTATGCCGTGACCCGTTACGAGTGCCGTGTGACTGCAAATGCTGAATGTCTGCTTAAAGTCTAATATGTCGCAGACCCAGACTGTTTTTGTGAGACAGTCAGCATCAGTGTATGTTACCTGGGTGTTCCCTCTCAGGTCCTGTGGAGTGTGGCACAGATCCTGGGCTGCAGGAGCCCCGAGACCTTGGTGAGTTCCCACTTGGACTACCTGGTCACGGAGTGGCTGCGGCAGAGGCGGAAGGAGCCGGGCTACACACTGGAGTCCTTCCCCTATGCGCTGCTCGGTCACGTGACCCTCGAGGACTTTTACAGGTTTGTGCTCACGGACGAAGGTGCCTGTCCAGTTGTGCGTGAATTAGATGATCGTTTGTACAGCCATAATCTTGTTTTTTTATTTAATAAAGTATTGCTCAAACTATACATTATAAGTTTGGGTTTTAAATATTGAATATCAATAAATGATTTTGGTGTCCTGGTTACCCTGGCCAGGATAAGCAATGAAAAGATGTATGGATGGATGGAAGGTCTCAGTAACTAAGTGGATTTTCTCCCTTTGTAATGTCTTGGCCCAGGTCTTCCTACCATGTCCTAGTGCCGCATCTGGTCTTTCTGGACGATTTCGAGCAGGTGAAGTCCATCGGCACCGTGCTGAATTTGGACTGGAAGCAGCTACTGGCCAACTGCTTCCCCAAGATCATGGTGAACATCCTGCCCCACTTCGCTCTCCCGGCCTCCGACAGCCAGGTGGCGGCGCAGAGGGAGACGGCGAACCGTGTGTACGACCTGCTGAGGGACGCCAACTGCCTCGGAAAGCAGGTGAGGGGGCGGACGGCTGCTCTGCGCCGCGACGGTGGCGGGCTTGTCCCCGGCGTTCCGTTATTCACGAGTAAAATTTTGAAATTCTTCGATCTTAGCAAATAGACAGCCTGATTCGCAGCAACCTGGCGGACATTGTGGTGGAGCTGCTGATGACTCTGTACGAAGAGGCAGGATCCGAGGCAGAAGGGGGAGGAGAGCTGCACAGGTTTATCGGGTAATAATCTCAGATCTATCAGTCGCATCCGAACTGTGGTTTATTGTGGCTTGGGGTGTATCGGTGCACAAAATTCATAGTTCAGTGAAACCCTCGGTTTTGGGTTCAAGTGGAATTTTGGCGCAACAAGGAAAACAGAATTTGTTTTAAAAATGTATTTATTATTAAAACTCCAAATATTCACACACAATTAGAAACATTTGCAAGCCAAAGGCAATGTGTCTAAAGTTGATGTACCTGAATAACACAACATAAGAGATGCTTAAATGCAAATTGCAAAAGTTTTAAAATGAACAGAAAAAAAAAATAAAAAAAATAACTAGGCTCTGGACCCCTGTGATCCCGCATAAGTGGGTTTAGAAAATGAGTGGATGGATAACATAATAATGAAAAATGAACTAAACCCCATGTAAATCCTGTGTTTTCTACTACCGAGTATGGATGCAGATCTGTAGTGACAACCGTAGTTTAATGTTTTTTCGCCCAGTCTGAATTTTATGGCAATAGCGCCTTAAATGCCACGGGAATACTAACTTGCAGAAGCTGCATCTGCCAGGCTCTGGCCTTACGCATGCTTGGATTATGTCGTCGCTAACGAGTTAGCACGTCGGATGTGTTTCCAACAGCATATATCGATTCTGTATAACAGAGCCGACAAACAGTCTTAGTCTTCTTACCTATCCTTTCTGCAGTGTTGGTGTATTTTATTGGGAAGCCAAAATGTTCCCAAACCACCGATTATGACTGACTGTAACCCCTCGTTAGCCATAACCAACGCACAGCCACAATTAGCATTGTGTCTTCGATGTTGAAAGTCTATATGTAAATTTAGGTTCCACCTGTACAGAGTTGGGTAATTCAGGTCCAGAGAGTAAAAGTCCAGACTGGGATTTTGTTTCAGCCGACCAGTTGAGTCTCGGTGACTGTGAGCCTTTATGGTCAACTGGTTTTACTCTCTGAATCTGAATTACCCAACTTTGCACCCATATCAATAAATGTATTCATCTAAATGTGCATACCGAACTGAAAATGACGTCTCGAATTTTGAATTTCGAATTAAGTGTCAAAAATGAGTTCTGGTGTTCCTTCAGGCAATTGGACCCTGCTCCAAACCCACCCTACTTCAGTTCCTATGTCATTAAAGCCACTCTGGACTACCTCAGCAAGTGCCACAGCACGAACGTCCGGTCGCTGGTGGCCATCCTGTGTAAGACCCCGGTGAGATGTCAGCACCGCCGTAGCACTGGACCCTTATTGAAGGAATTCCTTCACACCACAGTTAGATTGGCTGTCGCCTTAAAAGACGGCTTGACTGGTATGTTGTGGATGTTTCTGTCTCCCCCCACCCCAGGTCTCCATCCAGAAGGTTCTGTTTGCCGTTTGCCAGAAGGCATCAGAAACCACCAATGCCTATGAAAAGCACCGCATCTTTCTCATGTACCACTTATTCGTGAGCTTCTTGCTTAAGGAGATAAAGGATGGCCTGGGTGGAGCCTGGGCCTTCATCCTGAGGGACGTCATCTACACGCTCATCCACCACCTCAACAGCAGGTGAGCTGCCTAATGGCACTTCAGTCTGCATCTGCAGTTATTTTTCTCCAGGTTTAGGTTTGACAGTGGCATGCTTGACCTGTCTGCTCCAGGCCAGCTCACCTGGATGAAGTGTCCACCCGCAGCTTCTCCCTGTGCTGTGACCTGCTGACCTCTGTGTGCCGGACGGCCGTGCAGTTCTCCGTGGACGCTCTTGAGAGCCACCTGCAGGTTATTGTTGGTACTCTCACGGCCCAGGTGACCGACCAGTCAGCTGTATCGCAACAAGTAAGAAACTACTCACCGTGGACTCTACACCATAGTACTATAGTCTGTAAGGAATTAATGCACAGATTTTAATTAGTGAAATGTTGCATAGAGGGGTTAGTTGTGCATCAAGTTTCCATGCATATATTTTGTTCTGCACAATGTTTTTCTCTGGGTACTGCAAATGTTCCATAAAGACCCACATAGTACAGATGGTGCTCACTTTAGGTTGGTGTGATAGTGAAGCGCATTCAGTAGTTACCTTTGAATTTCAGTCTGTTCACAGGCTAGCAATATGCTCTGCCCTGCTTTCTACTGACACTGGACCATTTAAGCATCCAACCAGCCACGCTTCCAGTCTCTGTAGCTAAACGTAACTGTATCGCACTATGTTTGCTTTTTTTTCTTGTGTTTTACAAAATAACCTTGCAGTCATTTACTTACTTTTCAATTACCACTATTTAGTTAGTTGCAGTAATTTAATTCTTTACTTATTCAGTAACAGTAGTTATTTATTTGCTTATCTATCATTTATTCATATTTAGATTTACAATATTTTTCACTCACGATGGGTTTATCGAGGAGCACCTGTACTGTGTGCGATATTATTTGACACGTCGGTGACTGCGGTCTAAGGTTCTGGACCTGCTGAAGTTCCTGGTGATCGACTGTCAGGACAACGAGCGTTTGAAGCAGGCTATCCAGCGCCTGGAACCCTTCCCGGCAGGGCCGGCTTTCCGGAAGCTGAGGGCTTCTCAGCAGGCGCTGAAGTACAGCGAGGGGGCGTTCACGCTCAGAGAGGTAACGGGGCCTCTGACTGCGCAGGGAAGGCGAGGAGATGAAAATCACCCAATGGATTATTGGCCAAGTTTTGTTTCATCTTTCATTTCTTCTTTTCTTTTAAGTTATTTACTTTGTTTAACTACATTTGTATCCATGTTTTTTTACAACTTTTTTTATATTTACGTGATCCGCCCGATCTTTTAGGAAATGCAGCGTATGAATGACTATATTTGCTTGATGATATTCTTAATGTGTATCAGTAATGTAAACGTGATTCTTAAGTAATCACCATGATATATTTTCGGTTTGTTAAATACCCAGTTTGAGTGCTCTGCAGTTTTGTAGTTATTGATGCTCTTTCAATGCCAGTGCATCTGAAATACTTTTGATTCACTTTAATTAAGCGTAGCTTGTTCATAAACCATCACACGTAGGGTGAGGTCATGACTGCTGTTCTCTTTCCTGCACATTTCAGGAGATCACCCACTTCCTGTCTGTGTCTCCCTGTGACACCCTGCCCATGACGAGGCTGGAAGGCTTGAAGGACCTCCGGATGCAGCTCAGCACGCACAAGGGGGCGATCAGGAAGTTGCTTCTGGAGTGCCAGGGTGGGCCTGCAGATTTAAAGTCTCCCCTACACCCATGGACCCACTTCGGGGAAGAGCTGACTTCATTTTTATCTGGTTCCGTTTACAGCCGACCCTGTGGAGAGTGTCCTCATGAAGCTGGTGCTGAACCTTCTGCAGATTTCTAAGATGGCTGTCAACCACCCTGGGGGAAGGGATGTTTTAGGTTCGTACCCGCTGTAGTGGTGATGGACTGGACCTGCATGTTTGCATCTGGGACTTTTTCTTACTGAACTTCTGACTTTAAGTCCTACCAGAACCACTGAATCTGATGAAGCATCTTCTCTGCAGAGGCCGTTGGGAGCTGCTTAGGAGAACTGGGGCCTGTGGACTTATCCACTATTGCTCTCCTCCGCGAGAAGGACCAGGTCAATGGCCAGGCCGCGAAGCTCTTCCCAGACTTGGAGCTCCAGTGGACCTTCATCGTGTTCAACTGCATGAACAGTGCCCTGGTTCACCCCTGGTAAGGGTCCTGCCTGACTGTGAGATGCATCACCTCTGAAAGGATCCAGTCCGGTGCATTATCTAAGGTATCCATCTCTGTCAGCATTAAGGTGAGGCAGGCATCTGTTCAGTGTCTGAAAGCCATCCTGGCCACAAGAACTGGGGCAATGTTCTGGGAGGTGTACAAGGACAGCCGGGACTCCATGCTGGTCTATTTCAGCCCTCTGCGGTCAACAAAAAAGAAGGTCAGTCATCCAGCTACCTTCAAAGAGCAGCTGTAGACCTATTACTGTTCACTCTTGAGGGTCAGCATAATGTACAGGACATTATGAATGAGGTCTACTCAGAGTTTAGGGTTAAGAGAAGAATCAGGTTGTATGGTGGATAAAAATCGGGTTCTCAAAAGGACTTTAGTGTCGGTGCTTAAATATAGACGATTTGGGTAAAAATAAAAAGTTTGGGTGAAGAACTGGACTGGTTTGAAGGTTCTGCTGGTATGTAGTAAGAAGGTACGAGAGTGTTGGGTGGAAGGTTATGTTAGGAAACATACTGCTGTCATGCAGGACTCTTACATCTTGTGTTCAGACCCTGGAGGACGGTGCTGAGCCTAAGCCAGGTTCCCGGGAGCAGCTGGACAGCTCAGAGCTCTGGGTTCCCCAGCGGGGTCGACACAGTGTCTGGCTGAAGACCCTCTGCGTGGCCCTCGTGGACAGCGGGGGGGTGACGAGTGAGGCGCTGCTTCTCTCGCTCCCCCTGTGTGAGGTGAGTAGGGCCGGAACTGACGTGTGCGGATGACAGCCCTTACGGGACATATGCTTACATTCATTCATCAGACGCTTTTGTTCAAAGTGAGGAAATAGCACATCAGAAATGTGGAGCAGGAGCTACACAGTATCTTCTAACAAAGCGAAAGCCTGATAAGACCATTCTGTGGCCAGAAGTCCAACGTCGAGAACATTCAGGGAACATGGACAGGTGTCAGTTGGTAGAGGAATTCTGAAAGTGATGGAACAGAAGGAAGATGAGGCAAAGTGTGTGATCTGGTGATCCAAACGGGATAGGAAATTTCCAGCTGGTTATATTTTAATGATGTAAGCTAATAATGTAGTAATTTCCAAAATGTTTGGAGGATAATCACTTTGAAATGTGGGTCCTGCACCTGATTGAAGCCGTCATCCTCCATTGTGTTATTCTGGACTTCAGGTGAAAACGGACTTTTGCCAGAAGGTTCTGCTGCTGTTTATCCATGACATTCTGCGGCATGACGCCGACGGCTCCTGGAGGGCTCTCCTCTCCAGCCACATCCGCGACTTCTTCACCTGCTTTTCCAGGGCCGTCTCTGCCTGCAGCCGCTCGACCACGCCCCTCCCTGCATATTCTGGTTGGTCACCCCCAACCCCCCCCCCCCCCCCTCCGGTTACACCTTGGAGAAGTCCTAAGCCTGTTGATT
>JABFEB020000036.1:10509873-10524739 GCA_019775895.2 Stomatorhinus ivindoensis | reverse complement strand
CTCACTACGGCCTCCTCAGACCACTCTCAGGAGATACTCACCACGGCCTCCTCAGACCGCTCTCAGGAGATACTCACCACGGCCTCCTCAGACCACTCTCAGGAGGTACTCACCACGGCCTCCTCAGACCGCTCTCAGGAGGTCCTCACCACGGCCTCCTCAGACCACTCTCAGGAGGTCCTCACCACGGATGGTGCCCACACGCCTTGTCCGTTCGGAGATGTTCTGACCCGATCACCTGGCCATAATGATTCGGCACTTGTCAAAGTCACACAGATCTTTATTCCTGTCCATTTCTTCTGCATTCAACCTGTTGACTATGTGTACCGAATGATAGCTTACCGTCTAATATATCCCAGACCTTAACGTACACTGTATTTACTAGATAGTCAACCTTATTCTCGTCTCATGAAGGTGGTCATAATGTATTGGCTTATCTGTGTATTTATGATATTTAATAGCATCTACAATATAATTGCTGTATAAATGTATAACCTTGAAAACATAATTTTTTCTTTTTTTCTTCCAGAAATATAAATGAAGAATCTGTTGCTTGCATTTTATAGCATTATACTGTACACAGGAAACATTATATCAGTTATATAGTCTTTCAGATATTTGGCAGTGTCATTGAATTCATATGCACAGTCATTCTTTGGTACTAGATTGGTTCCAGGACTCCGCAGAACCCAGAATCTGTGAATGCTGAAGTGCCTTATATGAAATGGCATAATCTACGCACATCCTCCTTTATACTTTAAGTTTAAATCATCTCTAGATTACTTATAGTACCTAAAATAATGTAAATGCTATGTAAAAAGTTGTTATACTGTATTGTACGATAGTGTAACGATCTTTGAGCCACAGTTCAGTTCGTACCTCATTTTTTTTAGAGGGGTAAAAAAATGGGGAACAATTTCTGAGTTTCAGTAATCACTAAACACTAAGAAACACATTAGATTAACTGCACATAAAATAAGTATGTTAACAAAAATAAATAAAATAAAAACTAAAAACAGTCAGAAATAACTTGGATAACCAAAATTCCCCCACTGCTGATGTGAATGTGTCCGGGGGTCTGCGGGTCACGAATTGCTTTTGCGTGTGCACGCAAAAGTAAGACTATTTTAAATGATCCCTTCAGAGGCTCCGTAGAATATACATTTGCGTAATGCTAAATGTACAACCTGATCTCATGTTAACACAAATGAGTTTTCTTACAAAAGTTGGAAAATTGATCACGATGAGTACAAGTTTACAGTTTCATAACTACAAAGTTCTGTGACCCTGGACTGGATAAGTGGCTGGATGGATAATTTTGTAACAAAAGGACAGAAATGTGTGATATTATGAGAGGAAATTTATTGACCCCAGGGGGTAAATCTTATGCATACAGCAGCAAGGGACATACAGTACAAGCAAGTGCTGTCAAACAAACAAAACAAGACTGGTTTTGCTAACTTGATGCTCAAGAACAGTCTTGAGGCGCAGTGAATCATGGGATTGGTCTCATTCGGCGAGGATGCGACCCACATATCCTTATATTTGGAGAGGGGCAAGAACAACATCTGGGGTTTTCTTTCCACTGCACTTCTGTTCTTGAGTATTGGAACTGATCTTCAGCAATGGTGGATGACGTAAAACGGGTCAGCGAGAACGCGAGTACGGTCAAGTACGGATACTGAGAAACACCCTTGGTTTTGGAGGAATTACTGGTTACCGAGAAACCCTCCCAGGCTTCCAAAGACTTGCAGTACTTCAATTTCCCACAAATATCGATGAACAGGAAATGTCTGCACTCTTCAGTATGTGGTGTGGTTAGATCACGTTAAGTTTGTGTCCTCAATTGCCTTCGACTTAAACGCTTTCAGCGGAAGAGTAGGTGTTCCTCTTTCTAATATTCAACTATTACCCAAATAAAAAAAAAATCACAATTTTCAACCAATGTAATGCCAGAAAACATTTGTCAGTAGGAAAAAAGAAATGTAGGATTTTGGATTGGGCCTCAGAGAAGTATCCTTAGCAAACACTAAACAAAGACTATTGCAGAGTTTTTAACAGGCATGGAAACCAGCAATGAAAAATCTGTCAGCTTGGGAGTTGCTTCTGTTTTGATTGACGTTACATGTACAGACTTATGTAATATATTTAAATATTAAAAATATGTGTAATTAAAAGCAAGTTTTCCCCCAGGTAGTTTATTGTTGTGAAGTACTTACCATTAATATCCAAACAATGAATTGTACCCACATTATGGTATTTGAGGATCATGCAATACAATAAGTTAATTGTCTTAAAGCTTTCAGGAAGAATTGTTGCCTGTGAGTTATTCTTAATGGTTAGGTGTCATAGAAGTTAAATCTGGTTTTTCTTGTGGAGATTTCAAAAGACTCATTGAGCAGGTGAGTAGTTCAGCATAAAATCACTACACAATTATAGCTGTAACCTCATCTTATAACAATTTATATGAAAAAATGAATATAAAGCCCAATATAAAATGTATTGTTAGCTGTGGGTCAAGGATGTTGCTTTCTGATAAGTTATCAGGAGTGTCTCAAGCTTGTGGATGTTTCTGTACAAAAAATGTGAAAATTTGGAGTAAACATTTTCGTTCTAAGTAAATTGAAATGAATGAATAAGTCTCTCGCAGGAAAAACAGCTGATTGACTACAATGAAGTATTTAATTGTGAAAATCATCGCTTTATTCTTTCAAAGTCATTTATCAGATTTACTAAAAGTTTCAGTTTACAGCCACTAAATTAGGTAAATCATGCAGTCATAACACAAAAGGACATGAATTTGCAAACACTATCCCTTGACTATCTTAAAAATGGAACTGCACAATAGTACAAACATTTCTTAACCTTCATTTTGGTACAACAAAGTACAAACATCACAGCAGAATGATACACAGTAACGGGGATAAGAGATTAAACTACAGAAAAAGTATGAATGACAGGAAGGCAGCCGATCAATTATGGTTACTTCAGTCAGGAAAATATGATTAAATCTACTATTGACTGGGAAAAAGCTATGGAAAATCTCTGACATTATAAACATGGACTATTTTACAAATGCACCTTTAAATATCAACCTGGTTATGGACACACTGAGCAGTACAGTAAGGCAATTCAAAAGAAGGCTTTTCCTGTTTATATTCAAGTTTTGCTCATTTCCTGCATTTGAAATTATGGTCTGCAGGCGGAATTACAGAAACCGCGACAGGGATAGCTCACATATGACCCACCTGTAGAAAACAGGTGTCACTGGCGGAGGTCATGCATCAGAAGTTTTGGTGGCCTGATATCATACATTCAATCAAAACTAGCATAACGTAGCGCATTCCATTAAAACACTATAGTGCCATTAACAGACCATTAGAAACTCAAACAGTCCTGCAGTTACATGATCCAGTAGCTCAGTAATTACTGGGACTCCTTTGAGGAGCAAATTTAAAAGTGCAAATTCTGGCTTTGGATTTAAGCTGGGATGTAATGTTTGGCTTTTTCTACAATGACAAGCCAGTTCATACAATCAGAAGCTACGAGTACCAGCACGTTTACAGAGTTCAGAGCCAGCAGTCGTCCCGCTCACACCACATTCCTTCAATATTTTTGCAAGTTATCAGTTCTGTTAGTGGCATAAATTAAGCAGGATGCATCTTTGACACACACACACACATTATATGTTACATATCCATATTGGGTACATCCTAATACAAATATCCAAACACTCGTTCAATTATTCTATGGCTTTTGGTCTTACAGACAATATCTTCTCTTTTAATAGAATCTTACGCTGCCGGACATAGAAATCTGTTTTAACACACTGATTCAGTTACAGTGAGCAGGTATTTGTAACAGCCAGTAAAGCATTTAGACAATGAAACGCCAGCAAAGACCTAACAGGCAACGTTCAGGCGCGCACTCCATTTAAAGTAGCTGTAAAGATGAATGCTAGGTTAAAGCACCATAACCCAGTTTTTAAACTTCCACAAACCATGATGAATGAAGTGAAAAATAGGGAATCCTTTCCAGATATTTGCATATTTATAAATGAGGATTCAGTCTGAACATGGGCTACGGTCATCACTAGGTGTGAGTCCCATGATTCCTATGCTTCTCAGGACAATGAAGACAAGGGAAGCGGGGCTTTGAACTCCAAGCTGGGCGTGATCCACCTCGGCTCACTGCTTGGTTTAACTTAAAGGAACTCAAAAAAAAAAAAAGCTATTTGTGGGAAGTTGGTTAAATTACATCTGAACTCCCACATAGCAATTCCTACTTAAAAAGACATGAAAGCTTCTAGCAGCCAAAAACCAAACAACTGCTAATAACGTAATAATTTTTCCATTCTTAATGTAATAAATGTCGATAATGTAATAAAATTTCTGAATCAAAAACATAACTTATTACAGTACATTATGCACAAAAGGTTATTACATTATTAGCTGGTGTAGCAGTCAGTAATGTAATAACTACCATTAATGTATTTTAAAATTGAGACGTTATTGGCTGCTATAAACTAACATGATAACATTCCAGAGATGAGTTAAACCAGCTGGTGCCAGTGTACGGTTCCCCTACCCATGGTGGATTCTGAAACTAATTTTTCCCTCATGTCTTTTGAAATGTTCAACCTAGAGTAAGTAATTAGCCTCTAATAACCAGGCCAGATTGCTCTACTAAAATATTCAGATTTCGCTTCAAATTCTTTACAGTTACATTCAACACATGGGCCATGTATATATGTTACGCATGCATAGTCGCATATATTAGCATATATTTGCATAGGTTTGACAATGTTCTACATATACAGGGAGGAACTGAGGAGTGTAAAAATGGTGGCTGTGGTTTAGTGCAAATGTCATCCGTGATCTGGGCTCCGTCATCCCCTGGACTTCACTTAATGCGGTTGCGGACGAGCGAGGATTCGTCGTTGATCTCACCCGGGTGACCGCTGCCACGGTGACAACGGCACGGCAGCACCATGACCAGGAGCAGGACGAGTAAGACCAGGGTGCAGACGGCCATCACAGAGTAGGAGACTACCCACAGCAGACGCTCCCCCAGCAGGGAGCCGCCCAGGCAGTCCGATGAAACGTCGGACGCTGCGAACGGGCCCGTGATCTCTGACAGCAACAGACCGCTACTCTCTGGGGAAAGACGGCAGAAAGTGGTACAAGGTCAAACTTTTGTTTTTGAAAGCAAGACGAGCGGCACATTGGCTCAGTGGATAACACTACTGCTTCACAACTCCAAGGCTACAGGTTTGAATCCCACCTCCTCTCCGTGTATAGACTTTAAATACCCCCAGTATCCCAGTCTCGTGCTGGAATAGATTCCAACAAGCGCCCCCCCCCATCACATGGTTAAAGATAAATGCGACTTTCAGGAACCGCTCCAACACAATGGAGTTAACCGAAGATTGGAAGAGTCTCAGGTCATTCCTTGTGTAGGGATTTGGGGTGACACATTACTCCAGCACCGTTTACATAATTTGTTGATATTTTAAACATCATGCATTCCACTTGAAGCACTGGCACTTTTCATATTGACAAGGATTAGCGCAACACCAAATTTAGAAAATTTCATGCTCTTTCTGTTGACCAACACCAAAAACTACACCTAAATGCTCTTACCACTGGTACGAAGGGTTTAGACTCTTGTGCGGACACAAGGGTTAAGCTGGAGTGCTTGGCTCTATGCCAGTCTTACCTGCACATGTACTGACTGCAAAGCCCACCCTCTTCTGGGCTCTGTCGAAGATGACATAGAAGCCCTCCATGACGGTGGCTCCAATCACCAGGCCACTAGCGGAGGGGGAAATGCCAAAGCGATAGCAGTCCAAGGTGTCATAGAGGTCCTCGATGGGCTGGATATATAACTGCAGCCAGACACAAAAATCCACATTCTACTTTCACGCATATGATGCTGATAAAAGTAAGACATGATCACCCTCTAGTGGCTGAGCTGGCAAACATCACTCATTGATACCTGGGTAAATAACCCGTTAAGTTACAGTAGCCGTTTCCCTATTAGGACAGACAGCAATCACCTGAGGCAGGATTGTGATGCGGAAGGACTGGCTGGCGTTGGTATCCCTCAAGTAGATTGAGAGTTTGGGGAAGAAGTGCCAAGGAGTCTCACTCTTCGGCCAACAAGCCAACTTCGTGTTGGTCCAGAAGCCTGCTGGGAAGTCCTGAATCTGTACAAAACAAAACCTTAAACAGTTTTTGGAAAGCAACATTTTCAAATAGATACATCGATGCATAATGCTGATGACAGTCTTTGCTTCTGTTTTGGTGAGTCCCATTATGAAAAGGCCTTGCTCTTATCTTCACAAAAGAGAGCTCATGGACAGAGCTTCTACAACAGACAAGGCTGATAGCATCCCAAGGAAAAACAGAAATGTTTTTATACCAAGGATGTCTGAACAATGGCGTCGATGACCGCGGCGAACACATTCTTCGGCAGACGCAAGAGAGTGGTTCCACTGTCAACAATAGCTTTATCCGAGTTGTACTGAAGGTGAAAGAAAAAAGGGGGGGAATTAAATAAATAATACATTGGTGTTTCTAGGCTTGTAGACGCCCCAGTCAAGGTCTCAGTCAAACAAGAAAAAAAGAGACTTGAATGGAATTTCCGTCATCAGATGCTTAAAAACCCTCGTAAGCTTTTCATTGTTGAGAACCACAAAATTGGCTCATCCTCTAAATGCATTCGGGGGGGAAGGTTTTTGCTCTCCACAAAGGCACAAGGACCGGAAAATAGAGACTCATTTGCCAAAACACTGATTAGATATCCCAGCACTAAAACAATGTCCATGACCTTTCACGCACAGGTTCAGACATACTTCAGATTTCACGTGACCCTCAAAATGTGAATTCTTATGAGCGAGGGCCTTATTTTTAACAAAGAAAATCTTACCTCCTTACAGTCGAGGTTTAAATTCTGGTCTCCGACCTCTAATTTCAATATTTCCACTTGGTAATACCATTCTTCTTTTACAGGGGTGTACCAAATTGAGCCCTTGTAAAGAGCTGGTTCTATTCCACCCATGATCTGAAAAGGATGTAATTTTAGTTACACGTCTCCAATGAGACTTTTTCCTCCATCTTTCTCTGATGAACATCAGACAACTTGCCCACCTGTTTAAATACCACTGGTTACATCGCTGCTAATCAACGCGACAGACCATTCCTACTTAATCTTAAGTAATCGGTTACTAAGACAGGTCACCATGGAAAGATAAAGCATAATACACACAGCTTTAAAATGCATCAAAGGTGTTGGTACTGCAGTAATAGAATAGGCTGGGGAGACTACTGATAGCCGCCCAATCCAAAGTGGACAGGAAATGATGGGGTAAAAACTTGTAATACGATTAGAAAATTCTAAATAAGGCGCTTAACATTCTCCAAACTCTTCTAGATCCATTAGAGCACTCGATTATGGGAGGGGAAAAAAAATCATAATCGTGATTACTCTGGTGAATACAGAGATCATTATTGATGCGATTACTCTGTTTGACTTTGGAAATATGCATTTATTAAACTTCAACACGGGAACATCACTGTGAAACAAAATGTACCACAATAATGGTTTTATCTTGATTATTTTGTTTTGATAATCATTGTACGTTAAAATTGTAATTGAAATAAAAATTTGACTAATTCCCCAGCAATTTTATCAAGGTCCTTTTCTTTTTTTTATGGCTCTAAACTCACTGCCAGGACTTACAAGGCTTCCTGCAGCTCGGTCGACGGTGGATCCAGCCACAATTCCAGCCCCGCACATCTGGAGCGAGAAGACATCTGGTATCCTTGTCTGTCGCACCAGCGAGTCGAAAAAAGGCTCCACTGAACTGTCCGGCTGGAATAATGAAAAAGAGGGACGTCCCATCTGAACACACCTGTGAGAGCGTTTTTACAGTATATCCTGCCCAGATTAAGAAGCTTTCTCCCAAATTTTTGAGGTGGAAACCTTTCCCATGGAAATAACCAGAGGTCATTCATACACGATAAAAAGATATAACAGAGTTGTATCTTAGGCTAGACACCAAGGAACGTGTTAGTGTCCTATTAAGTAAATAAAAGGTGAGTGCAAGGTGGCCAGGTGTGGTAAAATATTCAAGAACACCGGGAACAACGCAAACTCCTTGTGAGTTTGCTTCTCACCCAACAATGCAAACAACGCTGTTTGCAAAGAGCCAGAAGTGAACAGTGACAAGATCTGTGTTGAAGCAAATGGGCTGGCCGACTGTCTGCAAGCGCACTTCACCTAGAGCACAAGTGTGATGCCCTGGCTGCGCGTGTCTGCGTTTTTGCATTTTACACAAGACATTTACCTACGATAATGTTTAAACGTCTCGTTAAACGTTAATACTTCAAACATCCTGACAAACCAGAAGAAAAAGGTAAAAATAAAAATCAAAACACTGACGTGTCATCAGCTGGTTCCCATTACCTGAGCCAGTATGGGGTAGGCCAATCCCAGAATGCCTTGCCAGTTGACGCCAGGGATGAAGAAGCCATTGGAGGAGAGAATAGCTGCAATGTTGACTGCAATGGTGCCGTTTGGGCCTTTGGGGATGGAAACCTGGTCAATTCCAAGCTCCCCATCCCAGTCTCCTTGGGTGTATTTTACGGTCACCGCTTTCCATAGGGACTGGTACGTAATGGAGCTGAAGATAAATAGAGTCACAGAACTTCGCCTTAAAATCTCTCAAGTTGGCGGACGGAGAAACTGCATTACGTTGCGGAGCGATCAACACAAACACATGGTGCTCGTGCCGTATGCTAAAAGGGGGTATGGAGCGGCAGGGATTGAAATCCACGCAAGCGGCAGCATCTGGGACACATCACCAAAGGAAGCGGATGAAAGGGCATCAAGATGGATCATCTTGACAAATGCTAAATTTCTTTTAGCTGCGGTATTTATTCAGTTCTCCTCTCCACCCAAAAAGGTCGTCCGTGACAGCATACCTAGTTTGTGGTTAAATAATCTACCTTCAGGAGCAGACTATTTTTAAGTTGTGAAATGCGGGTGGTAGGAAGGCATTTTGGGAAAGGCGTTGAAACTGTGCTCACCGCGTGCTGTTGAAGTAGCGCGTGATGTCAGAATCAGGGGCGGCGGCCACAGCGAAGTTGCTGCTCCCCGTGTCCACGAGGATATTCAGCTGTAAAAGCAGACAGAGGGCGCTTTGTCACTCCAGTCGGCCGCTGGGGCTGGCAGGCGGGCGGAGCCAACCGATTTTGATGGTTGAATGGAAGTCAGATAAACTAAATATTTTCTTGTAAACATGGAGAACATGCTGAAGTACAGAGAACTAAATGAAACCAAAGGTGCGCTTCTTCACCCTAAAATATCTTTATGACAAAGAATATGACAAACATCAGTGGAGATATCTGGCTCATTTGAGTTAGAGTTATGTTCTCTCTAAAAAGATAAAAGAGCTAGAACAGTCTATTTCCAGTCTTATCCTGATCAGGGTTGTGGGCAGTCTATAATTCTAAAGGAATTAAATTATATGATGTCACCGTGATTATATCACATAAGGCCAAGATTTCAGCATGGTTTTCTTTTGATTTTTAAAATCAAGTGTCATTATATGAACTTGTTAGCATATTTAGAGTTAGCATGACACTGGAAGAAAGAATTATTACTAAGCAGAAATCAACATGACATCATGAGGCCCACAAACCTGATTTATTTCATCAAGCAAACAAAAGGTAGATAAAACCGTAAATCTATGAGTTTCTAGTATCTGCAGGACTACTAAGGCAGTACTTACTAGTATCTGCAGGACTACTAAGGCAGTACTTACTAGTATCTGCAGGACTACTAAGGCAGTACTTATTAGCTTTGAGTATTTACAGACCCGAAGGAACATCTTGTCGACATCAAAAGCATCCGGAAACTTCAATCGCGCCAGTCTCCACTTGGGTCAGCACATTGGCACACATCCCACCACTTTGTGCCAACCCCCCCATCCCCCCCCCCGGGTGTTTATGGGGCACGCTGGCAGCAGCGTCCAACTGCATCACATGGGGAGGCGGGAAATTTGAGAAACAGCCACTGGTGCTCTGCAGGATCCTGGACTGAGCTGACAGGCATCACCCCCCCCCCCCCAACTCTGGAAAAGCCACAGCTTCGCCTCTTCCCCCGCGCTATGCTGGCGCGGCCGCCTAATCGCCCCTCGTTGAGTCTGCGTTGCTAATTGGCAGCCACTCAGTCATAAAGAATGCATCTGCTACCTGTTTGTACCAATTAGCAGATGTGAACCGCTTCAATGACACCTCAGCCTCCTCTATGGGTTAACAGATGTGGCAATTAGCGATTCATTTGAATACCGGCCCCTTTTAGCACGAGGGCCCTTAATTACATCATAGCCGGGGCCACATCTCCCCCCTCCCTTGCTGCCTCAGTGCTGTCGGGGAGCATGGGATGGGGGGTGGGTTAGCGCTAGGCTGAGGAAGCCGGCCCCTTTGGCTGAGAACGCGCAGAGGATCCGGGGGCGGGTAGGAAAACTAGGTGCTGCCGAGCTTCAGTAAGCCTAGACGGGGGCGAGCGGCAGCTTTGGGGGAAGAAGATGTACATGAAAACGAGCTGTCATTTGGCTCAGACGAATCACCCACCGCCTGCCACACACTAACAGCGCGAGTAAATACTACAGCAACTCCTTCCCAGCGTTAAATATACAAGCAAGATGTACAAGCAGCTGTTTTGAGCTGCAGATCTGTCACACTCTTCCAACTCGATGTTCCGTCAATCAGCAACATTCAGCGGATTGATTTGTGTACTTATACGTGAGGATTATTTTCATTTGAATATTAAAAGACCATGTGTAGTACCGTGGTCTCACACCTGCAGAGCAGCAGATTACCCTCCTGTCCGACCTGTGCGGCACTGGTGTGCTGATTACGATTTCGCCGCTGCCAGGTGACCTGTGGGTCCTGGGACAGACTCCAGATCTGCCATTGGACAGGCGAATAGGTCAAATAAAGGGGAAAACCATGGATACAAACCCGCCCAGGTATGTACACATGAGTCAACATCGACCGTCAGCCTATCCGGACTTGGACAAACGTGTCCGTGGCAAAAATTTTAAATACCACCACAAAGCAAAATTGGCTCTAATTAAAAAAATATACATAAAACTCAAAGTTCTTGATCTTAGTCATAAACATATTTTATTAATTTACTTCTTTATTTGTCCACATGCTTGTTTCATCATTGCATATCTTATAATTTTTTTTTTCATATATATTCTGATAAATTTTCTTTATTCTAATTTTTACATTTAGGTTTTTAGCTCTCTGTTCCAGTCATGACACTACCTGCACCAAAAGAAATTCCTTGTACTTTTCTATACTCAGATATATACAGAATACAGGCTAAGAAGCTTAAAACTAATTATGGGTCATTTGTGCCGATCTTTGTCAGCTGACTGGATTAAGTCGTCCTGGGGAGGTGCACCAGGCATCATGTGAGTTCATCTGAACCCCAGTGAATCGTGTCAATCGTTCAAAGGGACCCCAGTCCGTCTACATCACGCGCTGAACACCTCCACCTTCCAGTATATGGTGGGATCTAAATGTCCAGTCTGAACGACAAAAAGATCTTCGGAAATCCAGATGAGTTTTTATGTAGTGTGTACAGGGATGTCCAATCGATTTTGGGCCCCATGAAAGCATATCAAACTGGGGCCCCTAACCCAGACCCATCATATGAGGTTACAAGTTGTTTTAGGGCCAGTGTCGCTCAGTGGCCCTTGGAATCGTGCTAACTCCCCCCCTCCCAGCCTCCCATTCCTTATATTTCCTGGAAAGATATAAGATTCATGGTCTATATTGCACAATAACTACGGATTCATTCCCTAGATAGACCGTTTAGAATATGGATTAACTGGTTTCTACAGAAATGAGAAAAAAAAATGTTTTAAAGATCTAAAAGATTTGAGGCCAAATAACAGTAATTAAACAAACAGTAGTAATTAATTAGAAACATAACCAAAGCCATCTGTCTCACATACTCTAATTACAGCACTGGCTTATTCACGCTAGGCAATATAAATAAATATAGCTAAATGTAATTGTTAACTTACCGATTGGGGTGGAGTTCCTATTAACATCTCCATGTAATACCCTCGGCCAGAGTCTCCTTGCAAGTTATTCACCATGTTTAGGAAGTGAACCACTCCGGCTGGACTGGACGCCAGAGAAAGTCCGTTTTCGGAGAGGTTTCTCTTTATGAAAGGGACCTCCGGCGACCAGTTAAACTGTCCGGCAAAAATTTTTATAGGGACAGCGTAGTAGGACTGGGGCAGCCCGGTGTGAATAACGCATAAAAAACATCCAAGGAAAAGCCAAGAATTAAATGGTTTTGCCATGGCAGGTTTTTGCAATGGGAAGGCTGTGTGCCAGACAAGTAAAAAGGAAAAGAAAGTCTTCAAATTCAGGTTTGAAGAATCAGTAATCCTACAGATTCCCACCTAGCCATCATTAGATTCAAGAAAATCATTAATCCATCATCACTATACAAAATCAGCCCTTAAACCTGAGCCCGATAAAGTGTCAAGCCCACTTGCTGCTATCGGGGACAGCAACCGAAACTGCGGTCCCACAAAACGCTCCTTAATTATTTAAGGACTTCCTGAAAAGTTTGGAACGGATATGACGCTGATCCAAACTTTTTTCCTAAGAAAGGGGTGGGAGTGTCTGCTGAACCTCGGGACTGACTGCCGGTCCCGGCTGAAGGCGCAGGGATGTAATGGCCAGTGACATTTTATAATAGCGCTTGATTTCAAAGTTTTATATCTGAATCACCGCAAAGGAGACACTATTATTTTAAAATAATTCCCAACATAATGATGTTTAAATATCAGTTATTGAGGTCCTGATAGTTTTTCAGATGAGCGCCTTCCAAAACTTTTACCACTGTTGGTACCGTGGGTCCATATGTGCAGATTCCAGCTGCTACTCAGAAGCTCAAAAACCTTGTTCTTGTAGACAGAATAGATTTCGTATTTGTCCATAGCTGCATGTAAAGGAAACGCAGTGAAATTAAGGGGAGGGGGTGTAGGGCATCTTGTCACACGTTCATTATATAACCAAGCCTTGTGTGTTCAATGTCCCCCCCCCCCCCCTTTTCACCCTCTGGTAGCAAATTATCATCCACAGCGGCCAATAAACGGGCTTTGTGAGATACAGAGGGATCGGCCCCAGGGCTCACCCACATGACTCTCCGATTGGGTCAGATGGGGCTGCTGTCGTGTTGGGGGAGACAAGCAAAACTGACTAATAATAAAATCACCTGCATGCAACACTGTGTAAACCAAGTGAGGGAGACGGTATCAAAGTGCAAACGAATGAGAATTTCAGGCATCTGCCGTCCGAAAGAATGCGATATGCTCTTGTTTTAAGAGACAGACAGACTATTTAGAATATATTTCCCAAGGTTCTTGTGTCATTTAAAATGTTGACTCTAAGGGTAATCCCGTATTTGCTCTCTCAGGAACACGTCACACTTTTCATAACAGTGGTCTTTGTAAATCCACATCTCTTACAATGTGATGTTTGGACAAGGGCCAGAATATCATTTTAATAGCATGATTAATGCCTATCATTAGTACTCAGGGTCCCTACAGAATGCAGTATGAGATTTCATTAGGCTTAATTGTTACATAGAAAATTATAAGGCAAAAGTAACCATCATGGATTTCAATGTTTGCTTAATTCTTCAACATGGGATATATCGGAGAAAACGCAACACTAGCTTAAATAGTACAGTATAGCAGAATTTTCCTCTGTTGTGAGTGCTGTAATAAATTGTGAAGGGTATTGGCGTCTGTGAATCTGTTACTGAGGCATATTCACGTTTTGTTGTTGCAGTGTCATAGAAAACCAGTAGAGGGCATCGTAGTCTTTTCCTCATGCAGAAACGTGCCATGACACACCAGAGAGCGAATTAGCCAGATTAGCAAAGCGAACTCCTTACAGTTTGCTGGGCAAATCTGCTTTCCGAGAACAGGGCTCCGTAATCTTTACAGAGCTCTGCTCAATATGGCGACAGGCAGAACGATGGCGGAGCGTAGAACAAGGAGACCCTCCATTCGATGCGTGGCAGGCGGCCAAGCTAAAGCTTTCCGAGCCCCCCCTCCATGACCCCATGGGTTATGCACATTTTATCCTTGTTTTTTTGTCTTGCCAATGTGGTTCTTTTAATATAATTCAATAACTTTAGAGGACAATGATTTCAAAGAATTGCACAATAATTCCAGAAAAAAAATCTTATCTAATTAATAATCTAGAATTAAGATTTTTGTATTCGTTTGAAAATATTACTCTGTTCTTTTTTGGACTGGATAGAGGGCAATATGAGCTCAATCTTTAGAAATGTAGGTGCTTGTAAGGTTGTTATTCTTTGAAACATCAGTAAAAAATTTGAATTAAAGAATCAGTATGTCAAATGACAAGTATTTATAAAAGGTCTTCTAGTATTAATAGATTCTTAGTTTGAAACCAAGGGAAATGCAGTAAGATCATTTTCCTTGTTATCTGTGTCATTTCTGTATGTTCCTCAAAAAATGCCTTCTAGATATTTTAGCTGACAACAAACTAAACACCATACTTCGGACAAAGTTCTGGCTTAATTGCTCAGTCACTTCAGGGTAATCCTCTTGTACATTAAGCATTCAGTCCAGACCAGAAGCTCCCAGATCTGTCTCCTGTCACATGACAAAAGATGGGGCCAATCTTCCACATAGAGGGATGCCAGGTGGGTTCTATCATGCTTCCTTGCTGTGATGTGAGGAGAAGGTTGATATAACAGCATCATGTGAAGACCCTGTGTGGGGGGGGGG
>JABFEB020000036.1:10485208-10505918 GCA_019775895.2 Stomatorhinus ivindoensis | reverse complement strand
TCTTGGGAGAGTGAATTGGCCAGGCAGAGCTCACTATGCAGCGCAGAAAGATTAAAGCCCAACTTTCTCCCCCAGGATGCAATGCTCACCTTTGCATGATCAAGGTCTGCCTCCTTTTTATCTTGTTATCCCGTCCAGCTGTTGTTCGTTTGTTTCTGGTCGCGCTAAGCAGCAAACGAAAGGTGACTTTGTTTGGCAACTCGCTAGGATGGGAAGCCTTTACCCTGCTGCCTGTACTGATAGGGCATTTGAAAAAAAACTACATACAACGGCCACATCCAAGCCGTCCCGACCCTACTGAAATGAATGCTGCGGAGGCCAATCGAGTGACGGCGCAGATACGACATGAATATTGATGCGTGACTTTTTTTCCCCACCTGCAGACATTTCAAAAGCCTCCTCCCGAGTTTCACAGCTGATTGGTCAATTTCGGCGACATGATTCACGAGCCCTCCTTTCTGGCCAAGTCCACATCCAGCGGTACGTGTTGTGCGGCTGCATGCGCGTTCAAGATAGCCCTTCGTTATAAAATAGAGCCGCTTCTGGGCAGAAGCAAACACCTGCTCTGAAAGGGCTGACATAAGAGACAGTGTGTGTTGCTCTTGGCTGTGACCAGGCGATTGTGTTCAGAGTGAGGGAGATAAAGTATGGGGAGTTGGGGGGGGGGGGTGGGGTGGATTGGGACTTCATACATTTTTATGACCACACAGATAAGGTCAGTTGTGTGCCGCCGTTACTAGGCAACACTGCAACCCTTTGCTGGATGGAGTTGTGAGTCTGAGAAGTCAAATTCAACATTATCATTAGAGCCATGCTCGCACATTTGTTAACGGCTGGCAGATCCAGATTTGCTCGGGGCCTCCGATTTTGCCGTCTGCAGTCCGTGTCAGGGCTGGGCGAGTGGAGAATGAAGTGAGAAAAGCACAGGAGTTTGCAGAAATACTGCCCAGGACATTTACTGTTGCATAATTCAGGCGGCTGAAGCTATCGATGAAGGCCATCTATGAGCATCTTAATTAAAGGAACAGAACATTATGTAACATGGCACTGGCTGCTGATTGACTCAGGGTGGACACTGGTTGGCCAGCTAAGGGCAGAGGACAGGCTGGGGAAGAATGTCTAGAAATTATTTAAGGATCCTGTGAGCTGAGATTGAATGACGAAGTGGATTTGAAGATTTTATTTAGTGCCTGCACCTTAACATTGTTTTGCCTTTAGATGCCTTTGTTACTGACAAATTTCATCTTCCTCTCTTTTGTTTTCTGTTACTAGAAGTCCCGTCCCTCAGTGTCCTACTTCATCACTTCAAGGTTGGCAGCAGGTATCATGCTGTGAGGCTAACCACACTGGGTAAGAAGTACAAGTTAGTGTGAGGGAATAGTTTACGTGTCACCAGCCGCAGGAACCATGCTGGGTTTTGCTCTGCCATATGGGTGCCTTGCAATTCAGCTTATGGAGAAATGCTCGGTTGATGTTTACCGTTTGTCAAAAACTATATATTACACTAAAGCTGGCATACAAAAATGTGCAAAGAAAATGACAAAGTATTGTATGTATTTTTCCCCACCTCACAGAAAAGGAGAGACGCCTGTGAATAGTGCTGTGGCGAAACCGGCTTTGAGGGAAAGTCAAAACCTGCTCAAGCTCTCGCTGCATTCGTGAGTCTGACACTGAACACTAACAGTGACAACACAGGAAGGCTGCATTCCCCAGCACTGCTGCCAGACTCCCTGTCTTTATTTGTTTCAGTCCATTGCTGTGCAGTTGACTCTAGACTTGTTCCACGTTCTACTCATTGCATTGAAGACATATGTAGGCTTGCCCATCATGTGATGGACAGTTTAACATAGACCTTTTAACCCTTAAAGGTATTACGTTGCGAATTTCTTTTACGTAAAAACGGAGGGACTTGTGGTACAATAATTCACATGGGCTTTGAACTCCAGAATAAGTCTTTTTCATTTAAACTTTTACTGTAAGCGTAATATTGCTCGCTAATAACTGGCCACAGAGTGTCGGGAGTTGCAGGATGTCATGAGTTGCCATTTCCTAGTCTGTGCATCTTATTGCTCCTTGATCCACACAGGTTCGCCCATCCAACACAAAATTCAATTCTGAAAGCTCTCATTTAAGGTCGGGCGTAAAAGCCTTTGGATGGATGGCCCCTCATCGACACACACATGGAAGACAGATGAAGAGTGCAGCCCGTGTCCACAGAGACGCCGTCTGTCATGCTCAGAGGCAGACTGGAGGTCTGTGGCAGGGGTTCCCTGATCCATCCCTAGTGCAGCTAATACAAAATAACCAGCATTGTGCCACTAGTGGTCCGTCTCAGGTACTGCAGCGTGGAATCGCTCAAGAATCATGATGCTGTGGGTCTCCACAGACAGGAAAACAAAAGTTCAAAGAAATGCTTTTACTTCATATTTTATTCTTTTTCCAGAAAGTTGACTTACTCAGGCTCCCTCTACCTGGACCGCTAACCCATTTGAGGTATAATCCTGCATAGTGCTCTATGGTCTAGACACTTCTCTGCTCATGATAAGTAGCTGGAGTTTGGATGGAGTTTACTCACTTAAACAATGGTTTAAAAATATGAGTACTCATTATTGCAAACCATAGTACAGTAGTAATGTGAGCTTATTAAAATTATCCAATCAATCATTTATCTTTTCATTTAGTTGCATGTCAATTCAGACAAAATATAGGTTCCTTTATGTGCCTTAAATCCTTCTAATGGTCTGAATAATTATGCCTGACTATCATCCCATTTAGGGTCAACACTGCATGTTCCTGAGTGCCTCGCTCTGAACTCCACCGGTGCAGTCCACAAAACAACACACACATCCACACACTGTTGTATTAAAAAGTCCCGGTGTATGGACAATAGAGGGCTGATTTGTGAAAGGTTGCCTGTTACAAGGACATCAACCCCTAGAGTGAGGATGAGAGTTGAATGCTGAGGAAAGTGGGTCTTGAAGCTTGGCTGCCATGGTAACCAATGCTCTTGGACCACGGTGATTACAATGGTGCAGTGATTCTGATTGTCCCGGTCCACTTCCGACCATTCCTGATCCAACTGTCCCCCAACTTGGGTTCCGAAGTAGCTTCAGAGCATCATAGTGAAGATTGAACTGCTTTAAAAAGCTCAGACTGGTACTGGTGCTGGTGCTTTTTAATTTAAATATGTATTGCAACAGTGTGAAATGATATAAAATTATGGTATGAGGTCGGAGAGGTAAACAGATACGATGTGTGGAAACATCTGCTGTCCTCGAAAGCGAATCACAGAAGAGCAGCTGCACCGTCTGTTGCTATGATGCTACCATTGCGTTTTCCTTGTGGACAGTACCATTCACGACGGCCTTTGGCAGAGAGGCCATTCAGAAGCAGCGGAACACTTGACAAAATAAGAACCCTCAGAGGTGTTTATAGAGTGTCCATGCGTTCTGATACTGGTTCATTTGAACGGGCCTTTGCCATCAAGCAGAGCAATAACACAAATCTAGCGTGCCATTAAATGTCGAGCTGGGCAAGGACGACTGGCCTGAAACTCAACACTGTGTTATATTTGGGACCAGCTGCACTGTTTGTCCACTTCAGTGTCATTGTTTTAGGCAACAAAGAGGATAATTTTACCAAAGTATAGACCTTTCTATTTCGAGTTAATGGGCAGCTTAGTGAGAGGGAATATGAGACCCATGCAGTGGAGGTCTGGAAAGATGGCTAGTGAACTTATTGATGACAGATGGGCCCATATCTTCCTACACAACAATTCATGAGAGCTGTCAAAACAAGAGGATCGTCTTCAGGGATTACCTCCCTGGGTCTCGGTGCACATAGGATGCAAAGGTTACTTATGAGAGCAGGCCAAGCTTTTGGTACTGTGAGTGATTTTTGGAGGATCAAATGAAGACTTCTGCAAAAGTCCTGCAAGTAACATGAACTAGTTCCCGTGGCTGAAGGTCTCAGAGGACCTTTGCGTCTTAGCGTTGCCACAACAAACCCAACATGTCAAAGGACATTTTCACTGATGTAGCTCTACTGGTTACCCTGAACCTGATCCATCCTTCCATGGCAATATTCCACCATGTACAACATGTGGCCTTTGCATTAATATCATTATTTACTAAATTTAATATATCATGATGCCTCAGAATCCTTTTAGACCTTGAATGTGAGGCTAGCATAGAGGTTTTTAAGGCCCTTGACCATGGAACATGGTTCAATTTTCCCCCAGGATGGGCAAACCAGGAACTAGCAGGCAATAGTTGGCTATAGGGGTTGTTTATCTGATACACTTACCTGTATTTAAGCAATCAGCAGTGCCTAAGTACAGTAAATGAACACTATTATTAAATATGGGCGATGCAGTGTCCTCTATACACATAATTACAGTTTGTTTGCTTATATAAAGGGTGAACTTGATGTAGCAGCACACAACAGTTTGGGGTATTTCAGTATGCCTGTGGTAGCAGCATGCTACAGTTTGGGGTATTTCAGTATGCCGGAGGTAGCAGCATGCTACAGTTTGGGGTATTTCAGTATGCCTGTGGTAGCAGCATGCTACAGTTTGGGGTATTTCAGTATGCCTGAGGTAGCAGCATGCTACAGTTTGGGGTATTTCAGTATGCCTGAGGTAGAAGAACACAACAGTTTGGGGTATTTCAGTATGCGTGAGGTAGAAGAACGCAACAGTTTGGGGTATTTCAGTATGCCTGAGGTAGCAGCATGCTACAGTTTGGGGTATTTCAGTATGCCTGAGGTAGCAGCATTCTACAGTTTGGGGTATTTCAGTATTCCTGAGGTAGAAGAACACAACAGTTTGGGGTATTTCAGTATGCCTGAGGTAGCAGCACGCTGGAGTTCTAGTCCTTCTCTGGATAACCGTGAAGCTAAACATGTGTTGTCAGATTTCAGATTCAGTCAGATTTCTTGAGCACTGAAATCACTCATACTAAAGACCTAGCAATCGAAAACTGTGAGTTGCTTCTTCAACAGCACAGGACCATTTCCAAAATGTTACGTTTTTGATCTCAAGTAAAGCACGAGTCCAAAACAGGAGGTTTCAATAAGTGTGATTCTTTTCATTCTTTTTTTTTTTTTTTACATTATTTTAACATTTAATTTTAAAATTGTATGTTATATAAAGAGAATGAGACAGGTGTTCTCCCTCAGTGGCCACTGTGGTCTGCTTGCCTTTCCAGGGCTTTGAGTTCAGTTTCTGCCCCTTCTCTATGTGTGGAGTTTATGTATTATATTGAATTTCACAATGGACTGCAGCCATATAGGAGGGCAGGTTGTTACCTACATGATGCACCTGTTTTCATAAACCCATTGTTCTGTAGATACCCAATGCAAACTGTATTGAGCTCACTGCCTGTCTCTAACATGGATTGATATTAAGCATAGCTACTGTGATATATCTGAATCTGTATATGATCAAATTAGCTGGTGGCATATTTAATTATTAAAAAGCTTATAAACAGGACAGAATTCACAATTAGCTATAATTAATGATAATTATAATTGATAGCTTTTTACAAAAAAAACTAAAATTTCCATTGATGTATATATCATTTCCGTTCATCGTCATAATAATTGTGATATATAATATTTGATTCACAGCTAAATAAAAAGAGAAAAAAAAGCTTCAATTAATTTAAAATTGCCCAACGAAAACAGGAAATTCAGGCCCTTTATTCCTGGTATTAATGTGCCATGGTGTTTGCACTTGTTGCCATCTTCACGTTTGTTTGCCATCAAACATGCACGGGTGTGTCCATCTGTGAAGGACTCTGAAGACACGCCTAACCACTTAGCAGGAAAGAAAGAGAAAGAAGGAGTTTGTTACAGCACAAAATTAAAATATTTTGTTTTATTCCATAATAGATCAAGGCTCCGTTCATCCACTTTCATAAATACTTTGTATACTGGATCCAACTGCAGTATTCTAGCAGGATTTTTGAGTTTCAAACATTTTCGGAAATTATTATTCATATAACAACACATTTGTACAAACCTTTCCAAGTACTTCTGTTAAAAATTATACAGTTGCGTGTAACATTAATAGCCATCTGTGTTTGGGTAGTGATGTTTGAAATAGTATGGTATTTACAGGATGGTCATTCTGCTGTGTTGTCCTAAGAGGATTTTGATTCAATAAATTCTAAGATGGCCAATGATGTGGGATTATCATATAAAGGGGATTACAAATATACATACCACATTTTGTGTCAGGTTGACAGCAGCAAAAACTCATATTATAAATAATATATCTAAATTATGTTTTAATAAATAAATATTCAAAAATTGGTATAATATCACAGATTTACACTTTCTTGATCATATCAACATTGACTTAGGAAAAAAATATCTGAGAAATGCTTCATAAAGACAATATCATATATTATATAACATCACGTAAAAATATCACTAGATTATATTAGCACAAGCTTAATTCTGACACACTTTATATCCATTATTCATTGTGAATATTGTAGAGTATGACAATGCTGTCTGTCCAGGGTGCTGTGACCCAGTAGATACAGTGAGTGGAAAGGCACACATAGGAGCTTGGAATAATGGCTGATGCTTTGCATTGTGTCCTGTCAGTTTTAAAGAATAACTAAACCAGACCCTATTGAGGTGTAGGGGTTTGAGTCAGTTTGTACTGTTGACTAGAACTGCCTCAGTCAGTTCAGCCCGATGAGGCTTCAGACTGATCCGTTTGGAGACCGATTCTCAGCCACTTAAGTCTTTTTCACCTTGACCTAATAGCCTTAACAGATGATGTTTTCAACAATAGGACATGTACTGGTCACAACATCACAGGAAAATCCTGGGTATAATTATTACTTTTAATAATAATGTATTTCTGCTTAAGAGTGATTGCACCTGCTTTGATTGTTACTAAATTAATCTGCGGGTGTCACAAAGATATCATATGAAAACACTGGCATCAGCCCCAGCTTTAGAATAAACAGACGTGGGGAATCCCTGCTTTGAAATTACTTGAATGCCACCGAAATATTATTATTAGGGCAGATATTTGATTTCTTCATTTCTGTCTGTCAGTTTCACAAAGTGACCTGACAGGTTACCATCTATAACACTCGATGGCCTACAAAAAAACATGCTATGTTTTATGATGCACACAAAATGTCAAAATTGCTCAAAAAAGCCCATTTACAAATAGAATTGGGCACTGGAGTATCCAATTATAGAATACTCTTGGGAAAACAAGTGCTGAATACTTAATCTTGTAACCTTAATAGGCACATCTTCCTTTGTTAAACAGTGTTGTCTGTTTTAATAAAACTTAACAACCTCTTGAGAGAACCAAAACAATATATGGGAAAAGAAAAAAAATCTTGACAAGGAAACGCATGATATAGACTTATAAGACCTAAACGTAGGATAATTTATTAATAAACAAATTTCAATTGATCCCTTAAATTGATTTTTTATTGCTTAGGTAAGGAGTCCAGATCATTTATTTCATCTCATATCATCGATGAATTATACCTGAATGACAGGTTTCTTGCAGGGGAAGACAAAATGTCGCATGTTAGGTTTGGTATTCATTAAATGGTTCCTCATAATAATATTATAAATGCTGTTGGAATAGCTCTTGCATCGCGTGCTGTAGTCTCCCAGCACAACAGACAGAGCACTGCTGCTCGCTGATAACCAGGAAGGGGAGATAAAATAAAACAGAACAAATATATATCAATTAATCTGGGGCGAACATAGGTTTCTCACTTCTAATTAAAAATACTTGATTTTATTGGCTTAAAATAATCTGGAGGTATAATGTTCTTTCTGTGCTATTGTTCCATAGCTCTGATTATTGCAGATGAGGCTAGAAGAAGTGATAAGTCTGTGTGGGTAGCTGCAGGCAGCCAGTGTGACAGGTCTGCCGTTCTCTGTGCAAAATGGAGGCCAAATGTCGTCTCTGGATGTGCATCTACATTGTTTCCATGTCATGTTTCGATTTTATGCAGCAATTTACATCATTATGACCATGTATCTGTTCAGCATCAGTTTGATCTTATATAATGTGTACAAACTACATGCATACACAACCCGCGTGCGTATCAATGATAAATATACATACGGTGAAACCGTTTTCATGAAGGAATATAATTAAAAGGAACAAACGCAACGAAATATTGGCGCCATATTTATTGACAAGAAATTTTTAGTTCGTATTGATTTATGTGGGCCTATTGATTCATTGTACGTCGGTCCTTTTGCTTTGCCAGCAAGCATGTCGCCCGTAATCTCCATTTTAATAATAAATCATATCGGTTCAAGTTTGTCATTTTAAGTACGCTGCCACTGAAATTTCGATACTACATTTTTTATTATATATATAATTCAAAGCAGTACTGCACGGTGCATCAGCAGAGTGACCTATACGTCTGCATTAAATTCATGTTCTCCCATAACTGCATGATTACAATAAATACGTTATTCGGTTACTCCGTCCATTTTTGTTTCGATAATAATATTAAATGTTATTATTATTTTTTATTAGATTTCAGCCGGCTGGGTTTTCCCCGTCAGACGTACAGGTACTATAAAGCGGCTGACATAATCGTTTTCATGTGCCCTTGCTACATAGGAGGCCGTTGCTCCGATTTGTCAAGGTCAATCGATGAACTAAAGCGTCACAAAACACCGCATGTCCTGCAGGTCATAAAACAAACATGTGAGCTAAGGGCCAAATTATTTACCGGGTATTCGTTCACTACGCTGTCACTGTGCTTCACAATTTTCATGTGAACGTACATGTTTGTACGAAACAGCAGGGCCTCAATGAAATCATTTTAAATACACGATTCATTTTTATAAGTATACCCATACACGGCTGCGTGTTTATTTATTATTATTTACTACCGTTAAGTGTCCGATATCAAACTGCTGATTTTTGCTACTGTGTCTAAGCGCCTCCGCGGTGTCGCAGGGCTGGAGAGCGCCGCTGCACCTTTAAGGCAATGAAGAACTAAAGCGGCTGCAGAAGCGGAGGAGAGGGCTATTCTCTAATGCTCCGAGGCGGAGCGGGTTAGCGCAGGGACCAGTGTGATTAAAACAGCAGCGGGAAGATGCGTCTGCTTGCCGCCTGCTGCTCGCAGAGAGGCGGCGAAGAGCTTCTGAGTTTGGAGCCTAAGAATCATCTCTGCCGCTAATCGTCCGGACAGCACTTGAATTCATTTCTTATTGGGACCGTCTTTAGTATTTATTTTGCCTTGTTATCCACTGCTGTTTACTTGCCGAATTGTTTTATTTGAATTTTTCCTACTTTTTAATTTTTTCGTATCCATTCAGTGTTCTTACTAATTTTTCTTCCTTCCTCTGTATCCCCACCTGTATGTTTTCATATGGACCTGCTTTCCAGCCTCTTCTCTGACTCAGCATCACACCTGGGCTGAATTTCTGGCGAGCAATCCTCCTCCCGTCTTGCATCTCCTAACCATCCCAAAAAAGAGAGGAAAAGCGGTGCAGCGCGGTGAGGGGAGGAGGGGGGTGTGAGAGAAGGAAACCTGGAGATGCGTTGAGTCGGATCACACAGCTTTAACGAAGACAATCACAGAAGCACACACATCCTTCAAGCGCAGGGAGAGAGAGAGAGAGAGAGAGAGAGAGGAGGAGAGAGAGAGGGAGAGAGAGAGGGAGAGAGAGAGGGAGGGAGAGGGAGAGTATAGAGCGAGAAAGGAGGGGACAGAAAGACAGCGAACACCGCCACTGAAAAGCTGGACTGATTTTCCTATAGCCAACCGCTTTGTAACATTTGCTATTGAGAAAACTGAAGAAAAATAAAGGAAACTAAGGGAGAAAGTGCACAGAGTAAGAAGAAAAAAGCATAGCTGGGGGATTTAAAGGAGCGGGGCATGTGGATATTGGCTATTATCTTTTTCCACAGCATCTTGAATGGTGAGTTATATCATTCATTCATTTCAAAGTTAATACATTTAAGTATACCGATGTGCAAATGTAAACACATTTCCCTTTGCCCGAGGGGAGAAGATAGTGAGTAGTGACTTGCAAATTACAACATTTTACTGTCGGTGTCGTTTGTCACCTGAGTGAGGGAGAGGGCAGAGCGAGTAAAGCTGGAATTGCGCCGCAATCATTTAAATCTAGCTTACCTAGTCACATCTGCGGGCTTAGCTGCGACCACTACACGCGCTCCTTATTTAATACACCAGGTCATATTACGTTTCATTAGCTTGCTGCAATGATCGATTACGGCTGTATCGTGTAGTATATTTATTGCACTGGAGATAATTGTTATTATCATCATTATTAATTTGCATTTTGTTAAGTGGCTTCTAACTATTTTAAAATTTTCTTTTCACCAAAGCATCATAGGTACACATATATGCTACAGATTTTATTGAGTTTAATTTCTGTCCATTCATATGATGATTTTATAGCAGCATACCATTTACGTGGAGATTTGCATATACATTTCCTTTACGGCCATCATATCCCTGTCTTATCGATGTAAATGTAAAGTTCAGTAGACTGATAAGAAACAGCCGTTTTATAAATGTGTGCAGCTATATTTTTTGAAAAAGTGATCAATTTTGTGTGCAGGGATTTTGAAATACTAATGACAAAATAATCATTATTCTTACTCCCGGTAACTGAATCACAAATGTTTAAAATTTAATGACACCAGAAATTTATATATATATATATATATATATATAATTCAGCAATATGCACATATATGTGTATTTTTATATGAAAGAATTCTAACCTTTTATAATATTTTATGTGATATTTGTGCATATTAATATGTTAAATTTATATATGTGATTATATAAATACATATGGATATATGTCACAAATAACTGCAAGTAAAAAATACATTTAAAATATATAATTAGATAATTTGGCAGAAACTATTTGGTAAACAAGCATTCTCGAAAATCTATGCAATGTGTGATATTGGAGGCAAATGATTTTAAGAGCTTATTGAGATTAATGTCCTATGCAATTACCTTTTCGGGACTATATACACCATTAAGGATGCCTAAAATATATGAGCGAAAGAAGACTGTCCATTTTAACCTAGTCAAAATAACCATTTTACAACAACCCTGGAAATGCTTTTGTGAAGGGAGAAAAAAGGTAAAAACCAAAAATGTGTAATATTTTGCAAACTTTTTTTCATGAGGAAAGATGGTTGTGCCGACAGTTGACAAAAAGAGCCTTCGTGGTTAGAATTTGCATTTAGACATAGGAAAATGGCAGAATATGAGGAGAGGTTACTGTGGCCATGCAGGGGCTGGGTGTGTACGCAAGGCGGGGTGAAGGATGAAATGGAGTGGGGGGAGAGAAAACAGGACCATTTGTAGCATCGGCGGTAAAAAAAGAGACAAATGGACAGGATTTGAGGCATATATTTTATTCAGAAATGGGACCGAAGCCAGTGCCACTGGGGAGGTAGGATGGGTCAGGTCGACACTCCAAGAAATGGAACAAATATTTAAATAAATGGAAGGTAGAGACGGACAGAGCTAAACGCATTTTCCGGAATATTGAGGGGCCATCAAATCTAATTAATGGGAATGTGATGGAAAAGGAGGCTTATGTAAAGATACAAGCTCCGTTTTCGTGTTCCTAATAGCTAGCAAAAGCAAAAACATTTTGATAACATTTTGTGAGCAGGTGTATTTATTTATTTATTTATTTGTTTTGGTGCTTAGGTAATCCTCAGAGGGTGGATTTCAGCATAAAGATGTGCCTTTTCGAAGCAGATCGAGTGTCTCCATATCTGCGTCGAAAAGCATTTTTAATAACGTCCGCCAATGTTCATTTACATGTGGCAGTTTGATGGGCTGACTTTTGAAGGCTTTGTCCATTTGCATAGGGACTACAGTTCCTTCTTAAACGAAAAGCCACTTAATCATAACAGATATCTGTACCGAAGGTTCCCGGAAGAGGACGTTATCCAACTGCTTATTTACTCATAAGGCTGCACGATTTTTACCACCCGAGAAATTGTGAGGATAAAATCCTAAATGTAACTGGAATTTGGTGGATTTTTTTCCTAACAGCCAATCAATACCCATATTTCTATTTTATATGCAGACTGGAGGCAATTCAGTTCCAGCTTATTTTTTTTTTCTTCCTAGTATTGTTCACAGCGCTTGCTGCTGTTGTCGGTATAAACAACTCTTCAGTAAAATGCCACCCTCTTTTCTTCACTGGAAGACGGAGATTCTGGAAAATTCTAGCTTTTAGAGTTAGGTTTAGCACAAGCGCCTTGGTCTGTCTCTATGGTAACCCCTATAAGTGTCACTGCCACTGACTCGGGTTCAGCAAAGCCAAACTATGCACAGGTGACCCGGAAGTACAACAGACAAAACCACCAAATTTTTATTGCGTGTATATCATTAACAGATGCATTTTAAAAACAAATAATAAATGAATGCATGCAGCTGATAAAGTTGAAACCCAAGGGAAACACTGCGTTTTTAAAGTGTAAATGTTCCACATTGTGTCACCAATCCATAGTCTTGATGGTGATTAGATTTTTTTTTGTTTAAAAAACATCAAATTAAAGGTTTGTTTCATTTTTGGCATATTATCAAAATGGATCACAATTTCTTTAATCACATCTAAAAAGAATGATAATGATATTTTAACACAGCCTTCAAAAATTAATGCACAAAGAAAAGCAGTCTTTACTGCATAAAGTAATATGAGCTATTTTATTGTACTGTGACTATTAATTGTAAAATGGGACTCCATCATTTTAAAATAGTTAATCCACATTAAAGATTGTCCATTTGGTAATATTTTCTTATTTGCAATCACTTTCACTGTGGTTTGTTTGGTATGTTGCATGCCAGAATATCCTGTGACATTAATTATAAGCATTGCTTCAGTGGTTGTGTAATTGTTGCAATTGTGTAAATGCAATGGGAAATTTAGCTTTTTTTAATCATGAAAATATATTTTATTTAATTTTCCTTGAAATAAAACGGGCTTGGTGTATATTTTAGCTTGGAAAATGACCTTTTATTACCCAATTATTGAAGTGGAGTTCATTATGTCTTTTTGTGCATATTGTAAATTAACATTAATAGCAGGTTGGAAAGAAATATTTAGGGAAACAAAAATAGCATGAATATTTTAAAAACAGATTCAGTGTAAAGCATAATAGATATTTTAATGTATTACTGATGTAGAGCTGGAATGCAAATTCTCTGCACAGTAAAATATATTATATTTTAATTTATGATTTTACATTTTGTTTTTGTTTTGTCATTTTATAATTTCTATATATAGTCAGACATTATATTAGCTGCTTGTGTTTGCTGTCGCATCTGTGGCCTTCGATTAAAATACAAGCGTAATTATGACAACAGATATATTATTGAGCAGATAGACTGGGAAGCAGGTTTAATGCTGTTTTGTTGAGATGCCTGGGGGCAAATCTGATTCAAGCTCAATTGGGCACTAATAAGCTCTTCAAATATATAGCATGGCTGCTTACTCTACAGTTAACGTCACATGCCTGCTGAGGAAAATGGCTGGAAGACGACTCGTGGATCCAGGAGGGGAAAAGGTTTGGGTTAACTTTAGTGTAGAAGCATCTGGACACAAAAATACGGCCCTTATAATTTTGTCCTGGCTCGTGTCGATTATATGCAAATTCTCACTTTGTGAATGAGGGCTCCATATATAGATGAACCCGCAGAACGTTCCTGAGGTACATTATGTGCTAGATCCTTTAGCTAAACGTGGTTAACATACACATCCATGGAGTGGCCCCAGAAATGAACCCAATTAAGATTCCTGGGAGTAAAAAAAAAGGTTTCAATTAAAGAAACAGTTTTTGCTCAACAGTAAGTTAATCTGTCGTGGGGAATTAACATGACATAGTGATTAGAGTGCCATCTGTCTGCATTGCAAGATACACCGTAATAACTGTGGTCCTTGACATCTGAGTATCTGTTTAAGTTTATTTTGATTCAGCTGTCGTTACCACACCACTTAGGTGGCCCAAGGAGAAAATAAGAAGAAAATCAATATCATTGCAGAATGTGGTGGATGAGTCTTTTTTTGGCCGGACGAAGTAACTATACAACAGAGAGACAACAGGGATTTGGATTGGTTTACCGTAGCATCTGCCTGTTAAAAGCCCTCGATATCTCTTCCCCTTCATGAAGATGTTTGAGGTTCTGTCTGGAAAGGTGTTCGGAAGATCACAGGGCTTTCTCTTCCATGCTACCCAAGGTGACCTGATCTCAAATTGTGAGAATTGTACCCCGGTTGCGCGGAATCTCCGATACAAATTTTTCCCTCACAGACAAAAAAAAAACGTCAACAGCATTGTGCGATGCTGCAGCGTGCTCGCTTTCATTAAAGGATTTTATCCAAATCCCTGACCTTGTCAGAGAAATGTTGTCTTATTGAATTAGAATTGTGTTTTGAGTGCAGTCTTGTGTTCAGGAAATGTTCACAGATCAGTTTAAAAATGTGATAATAGTTTAAATGAGCAATAGGATGTTATGTGTAATATAGTTAACCTACAGTTTGTTTCCACTTAAATAACTGCTTATCATACAATACACAAGATGATTATCTCATTAAAAATAAGTGTTGAGTTTCTTTAGTGCTGACTTTTGCTTTAGGTGCTGTAATGTAATCTTATGAGACTCTTTTCTAAGATGATTGGAAAGGTCAGGTCATACTTAAATGTGTTTGACACATGCTAAAACAGTGTTTTTTGGATATACATTTTATAAGCCTGTTAGAGTGGGATTATAGATTTGCATGCCTGCAGTTTTTCTGCTGTGTTTGGTGTATAAACATTTGATGATTTTTCTTTTTGTATGTCTGCAATGTCACAGACATTTTTCCAGAGAAAAAATTTCTTCTTCATAGCCCCAAGTCAATCTTCCATTTTGTATTTTTCTTGGTTGATATCAACTCGAATTTTAATTTAACAAAGGGAATGAATTGGTATTTTTCCCCCAAAATTGAGTGAGATTGATTATGAATTCAAAACCTTAGATGTTTAATTAGTTTTTGGATATCCGCAGATAAGATTAATGAAACTGAAATGCCAGTTGAAGACCTGGTCTTATGGAAATATTCTGCCTTGGCAGTTTTTATTTAAAAATATTACATGTATTTGTATCATATTAAAATAGAACACATACAGAAACTCAGCTAAAAATAAAAGAAACTCCTAAACATATTTTAAATTGGGTTTTCTGGGATTGCCTTGGATTTCGGAGTAAGCTTAGCATTAGGAATTGAATTGGGAGAATAAAATATCCTGCACCAATTTTCTCTAGTTATATTTTATTACCCTGTATGCTTTGCAAGCAGATTTTAAAGATGCTGAGTGCCGTATATCCGAAACGTTTTATTACTTGAATATGGGATGTGACATTTTACGAGAGTTCAGTGTTTTCCATTGATTAATGCTGGACAGTGAATTTACATGACTGCAATAATGAAGCATGAAAATCTCAAATGTTCAACAAAAAAAGATTAAAAATGGTATCACTGCTTAAGTCACCAAAAGGTAAAGTTCTCCATACCTTGCTGTGTGGCGGAATACATTCTGGTTTCTTGTTTTTTGCTATTTATTTATGTTTGTGCTACTTGTTAGCATTTTTGCTGCGGTCTGCCATTTTGTCACTCAGACCTCAGCAAGTAAAAAAAAGAAATATGACTGCCATGTTTGGAGGTCGTGTCTAGGACAGTAGTGAATAAACTGGAATCCTTGCGAGATTGTGTCTTTTAACATACGTGTTTCAGCTCACATGGCAACCCCTGAGTATATTTTCCACCAGCACTATTCAGGACAAACACATAGTGTTGCTGTAGTTACCGCATGGGGACGACTGAGACATGGTCTGAAGTAATCTGTTTGTTTAAGCAACAGTAACCAGAAAATCGGATGCCTTTTGTGAAACAGAAATTTCTGCTATAACATAAACATTATAAGTGTTATTGTTTAAAAATTTGGCTTTATTATACAGTTAGTTCACACTATATTTAAGTGATATTTTCAGAATGGTAGTTCATTCATGCAAAATTGGCAATATTTATTATTATATATGGTAAATAAAAATATAAAAATACCTCGATACTGATTAGCCATTCCACCTCAAAATCCAATTTTGGAAACTGGGCTGTATAATTATCTTATAATGGCAGTTCTTTTTTCCCTCGTGAGCCTTATATGAAATAATTAGCCCTGGTTCATGATGGAAACATAATCAGATATAAAATAATCTCCTCAAAAATAAATAACGGCAACCAAAATTTGATCAAATTATACGAGAGGAAAAGAAAGAAAACAGAAAAAACAGCGCAATATTTTGCAGTGTGTGTGAAGTGTGCACTTTGCAGAAAGGTTAGGCTCAGTCTGCCGTGATCTCGCTCCTCTTTATCTGAGGCACTCTTCAGTCTTCTTTTAGAGAGAATTTTTTGCAGATGCACTCAGTGGCTGTTATTCTAAGGAATGGGTGCTAATGTGTAATAATGGCTACCCTGATTCATTCACACGTCCCTCCTGTATAATGAACTTACTCAACAAAGATGTTGAGCTGCAATCTAGTGGTCTAATTAGCGGTTAGGTATGGAAAAATGAGGTAAGTTCCTGCGGACATAAAAATTAATTACAAATCAGGATATGAATGCTCTTGAATTCTGCTGAATAAGTCTAATTGCATGTACTGTATGCTAATGGATGGTGCGTGGAAATGTTAACTGTGTCATTTGGCTTATGCCAAAAAGAGCTTTCAGCTTCAGCTGCTGGTGTCTCATGAAACTCAAGTGTGGCACTGTGAGAACAACAAGCAAAAATATGACACCATTTTCTAAAAATGATTATTTAATGGTATCATTTTCATTCTGCAAGTCAGATATTTTCAGTTTAGTTTAGTTTAAAACTATAATTGCAAAATTGCGATCACTTTATGCTACTGCTACAATTGCTTCTAAAATAATATTCATACACGGTGATTTATTTTTTTCCCTTTTTTTGCAAAGAAGTGTGTTAAATCCATCTATCCATCCATCCTCCAAATGCTTATCCTGTATGTGGTTGCATTGGAGGCCTGGAGCCGATCCCAGTCAGCAGAGCGTACAAGGTAGAAGGATGTTTGCCAGTCCATTGCAGGGCACATAGATATGCACACACTTCAGGCAGTTTTTAGACACCAATTAGCTGAACCACATGTTTTTGGACTGTGGGAGGAAACTGGTGCACCTGCAGGTAACCCATGTGATGTCGGGAGAGCCCAAACACAGAGGAGCAGAGTTGGCATTTGGGCCCTCAAACCTGGAGGTGTGAGGTAACAGTCCTTTGTATTATTATAATTGGGTGGGACCAACCAATGACATGTCTTGGTTCTGCCTTCTCTAGCTGCTTTGACCCACGTCCTCTACAATCTGATTAGGTATCTCTCTGAACCAATCACTTCTGTTTCTGCCCTCAAAACATTTGTGTAAAACATTTTGTAAAACTCCCATGTGCAACACATGTTCCTGTGTATTAGTTGATACAATGTGTTATTTTCCTGATATTACATCAATTGAAATACTGGTAGCAATTGTACTATTAAAGGGGTAGGTTAAAAGGGAGTATCACTGAAATTTGTATGTTTAACATGTTGCTCCTTATGTTTAGTCTTGTGGGAATCAAGAGAAGTCATGTGTTTGCTTGGTTTTGACATATGGCCTTGAGTGGTTTTGAGTTGTGTACAGTTTCTAGGGAGTATTTCAACAGCATTCTGACTGCTGTTTTCAAAAGCAGCAAAGATTCTAGGGAAATTGAAGATTTACACCTGAAAATAGGGTAGCGGGCATCCTCTGTTTTAATGCTCTTCATTGTTTTTCTGTGTTTTATTATATGTTCTATTGTTTTGCTTCTCCTTGCTTCGGAAAGTTTGCTACAAATCATGTGTAGGCTGGTTGATTACATTTTTTTTGATAATATAAAAATGCATATGGGAAGCTGATGCATATGGGAAGCTGAAGCATATGGGAAGCTGAAGCCTATGGGAAACTGAAGCATACGGGAAGCTGAAGCCTATGGGAAGCTGATGCATATGGGAAGCTGAAGCCTATAGGAAGCTGAAGCCTATGGGAAGCTGATGCATATGGGAAGCTGAAGCCTATGGGAAGCTGATGCATATGTGAAGCTGAAGCCTATGGGAAGCTGATGCATATGGGAAGCTGATGCTTATGGGAAGCTGATGCATATGGGAAGCTGAAGCCTTTGGGAAGCTGAAGCCTATGGGAAGCTGATGCATATGGGAAGCTGAAGCCTGTGGGAAACTGATGCATATGGGAAGCTGAAGCCTATGGGAAGCTGAAGGCCAAGGGCTGGTGTAAGAAGAGCATGACAAAGCATTTCTATGTGTGAGAAACGCAGGGAGTTCCTGAGAAGCCTACAAAGCCCCCAAAGGAGCACCTCCCCCACGTGTGGGGAAATTTACAAACGGTTATCAGCATTTTAACACCACTTTCTGCGTCTGCTAGGAACCACGATGGGCCTGCATTTAGAATCTATTTTTTTCCATTCCTGCTGCTCTCGACACAGGTTTTGGGAGGGCGGGGAGAATTAATATAATTGAGCTACTGTGAGTCACATGATTCAAAGCATAGATCACAGGTGGGGTTTGTGTGCGTTCGGGTTGATATGTCGTAAGTTAGACGACGGTCCCTCATTTCCTGCGACGCATGTAGTGGAGACTGAAGCGGGTTTGGGCCGTCATTTAGAACTGAGAAGGACAAAGGTCCAGGGAATGAGGAAGGGGGATCTACACGGTCGGACCATATCTGTCCTTACTGGGGGGTGTGAGTTGGCTAGCGAGCCCACTGACAAACTGACACGGGCCCCACCCCCTGCCGCAGCCAGCCAGGCTTAGTGTCAGTCACGCCTACGGCTTTGCAGTGCTTCTGCGAATGTGCCGTGTTTGATAATGAGCTGTCACGGGACAAAATAAATAAATAAGGGGACTGCACGGGGCCAACTTCTGCTGCCGCCGCCGCCATGACTCCACAGTCCGCCCGCGACGTGCATTACTCTCCAGAGGCCCGTGAATTAGCCATGTGGTCTAACCCATGTGGTCTACACCCGTGTGGTCTACACGTAGCACTCTCCGTTTGGAGAACTGATTTTTTTATTTTTTCATGCTCCACCTCCGTGAATGTTTACATAATTTCATCCATCACAGCTTAATGCTCAGAATAATTTGCCGCCAACAGGGGAGAAAATGTAATCAAAAAACATCTTTTGCCCTGTTTTATAAATAGAACGAATTAAAGTTTATATCCGGTTATATGTAAATGCATGCTTCTACATAATTCTTCATACATAATTCTTTTTAAATGCAAGTGACTGGTATGTGGACATACTCACAGCTGTTTGAAAAGCATGAACATATAGAAATGGAGGACCATCGCGCTTCATATTTTGTTTTTTTGTTTATCACCCCATCTATTGTAATATTCTGAACATCATCTTGCATGAAAATCCCCAGTAGCTGTTGAGATGCTGCAACCATCAGTAGCTCCGGCTATTAAATCACATTTGAAATCAGGCATCTTAGTCTGACAGTAAGTAACCCTCCCTGATCCTATTTATGTGCCATATGTGCTGAAATGCAGCCACGTGATTGGCTATTCGGTCGTGCTTAATAAACTGGCCACTTAGTGCATCACTGTTATTTTGGGTTTTTCAAAAGAGTGCGGTGGGATGCTGAAGGGGGCCCTGCATCACGATGTATGTCTTATATCCTCGGAACCGGGTCGAGACAGACGCTGGAAGGAGAAGCCACTGCCAGCTCTCTCGCGCTGCTGTTGTTGCCTGACGCAAGGTTCCTCCCTAGTCCCGTGGGACCTTTCAGCCTGATCCATCTCTCAGCCTGTCGCTTAATCGATGGCTTCAACCACAGCCCCGTGGCTGGCTTAGAAGGGTGAGAGTCACCTGATCACGCCACTGCAGCGTAGCTGGGGTTCCACCACTGTGTCTATGGCCCTGTTCGCAGCCACTGCAGCGTAGCTGGGGTTCCACCACTGTGTCTATGGCCCTGTTTGCTAGCCCCTCCCATCCAGTTTTGCCCACCTGCCTCGGTGGGTTGTAGAACTGCATATATACGATGTTATGGCTCCTTGCCATGTATATCGCCCCCATCTCTGGGGAATTGACTCCTCTATCCGTCCTTCTGCCCAATGATATTTACTCATCATCCCACGGATGGGACTGCTCTGAAAGTCGTCAGTGGCCTTTTATCCATAACGCAAATAATAAAACAGATATGAAATAACGGAACCAAGGCTGAATTGTCGGAGTGACAGAGAGACGAATGAGCCCCCTCTCGGTCTCCCATCGGAAGCTATTTTTAAATGTAGCAAAATCCAGGATTTAAGACGCAGTTAGCGAGGCCTATTTTTAGCCGGCCATTTTTTAAAGCACTGTCATTGTTGGGCTGCGTAAAGGTGGGTGAGGGAGATTCTGGGGAGGGGGACCATGCGAAGAGCTGCCCGATGCAGGTTCCCAAGAGCTCGTCTGTCTCTGCCGCGCCCCGTCGAGCTCGCTGAGGAATGTTCCGGAATTCTCCGGTGCTACCCGACCTCCAGAACATGATTAATCTCCCCGGGCCGGTGTTACAGCCACATAGGGGGTGGCGTACAGACCCCCCCCCCCCCAGCTTCC
>JABFEB020000036.1:10441459-10466380 GCA_019775895.2 Stomatorhinus ivindoensis | reverse complement strand
TCGCGGAAATTCAGTTATCGCGGTCGGCCTTGGAACCTATCTCCCGCGATAAGTGAGGGATTACTGTATATAATTAAAAAATGTTAGCTAGCTAGTAAACATGTTTACAAACTACTAAGATAACATAGCATTTAGAATAGCTAATTTTATATAATTTTCAATGTATGTATCATGCCTGTTTATTTCAGCTAGCAATGAATAAGGGATTTTTATTAACTGTTGTGGAAGTGGATTACTTAAGTACAACAAAATTTAGTTGGCATAAAGATTTGTTTGTAGCACTTCCAAGGAAGTGTGTAAAAAGTGTATTCACTTTATATTCTCGATCCCTAAAAGTTTATGCTCTTATCTTACGCACTTATAACCTTTATGAAATTAAATCCCACAGTAGCAAGAATAAAGAAGCATTTGTAATTTCTCTGTTTTTTTCTGTGCTAATTGTGCTAAGGTTATACTAATCAAGACAAAAAGAAGATCCCTGTGATACAGATTTACTGATCCCATTCAGCAGTCATCTTTCATATTGGATTTAAATAACAGATCTCTGTAGAGTCTCAAGTGAATTTTATGAGTGTACAGTAAGACCCGGCTGTGTTTTCTCCTGATCGTCACTAATCATACATTTACTATTAGAATGTTAGAGGAAGTAAGTCAAGACATGAAGCATACTTCACAGCATCAAAAGCTGAGTCTCTGCTGAAAAAAAATCCTTTGAGTAGAAAAGTGATCCTGTGGAACTGTTGGTTACTAGACCCTCCCTTCCCCACCGTCGTCTGTTTCTGCAGACTCAGGCTTTATCACAGAGAATAAATCACTTTCAGAAGCCATTTTTGTCACTCTGTTTTGGCAAATATGTTTGGTTCAGATTCAGAGTGGGATCTCGCTCTGCCATTAGCATGAGTTTGCCAATTACTCTCAGCACTTTTTTTTTAAAATCACTGGTGGTAGCTATTTTGGGCGTTAATGTTTGGAAAATGGCATGCAACAAAAGCAAAGCTGTTATTTTATGTGAGACTATATGACATCACGCATCGCCTACAATAACACACGCAATCAACACCCGAGCTGTCTGGATTCTATATTGCTGTATAAAGTTAATAAGTTTTGCAGTATATTATGGGATGTATTATGTTACAGTATTTTCCTTTGTCTTCTTTCCCTTGCAGTTTTCAGTGAAGATCTACGTTCCAGCTTATATTTTGTCAATGCATCTCTGCAAGAGGTAGTGTTCGCCAGCACTACAGGGACGCTGGTGCCCTGTCCCGCGGCGGCTGTGCCCCCGGCTTCACTGCGCTGGTACCTTGCCACCGGAGAGGAGATCTATGACGTCCCAGGGATCCGCCACGTCCATCCCAACGGCACTCTCCAGATCTTCCACTTCCCCCCCTCGAGCTTTAGTAACTTAATCCATGATAACACGTATTATTGCACAGCTGAAAATCCTTCAGGGAAAATTAGAAGCCAAGATGTTCATATTAAGGCCGGTGAGTAAATCCCCACATCCGGTCAGGGACCCACTGGGTTTGGCGATATGTAATAGCAGCAGCCTATCGGGACGTGGAACACAATGATCACATGTAATACTTTGAAAACTCATGTTCATAAAAAGCATAGCAGCAACATTATTAATGCTAAAACAGCAATAACCTTTTTTGTATTGCTGCTAATTTCATAGTAGCATTGGCAGCAATGCATTCACAAAATACTAATACTACTATGAGTATGTTGCTGCTAATTTACAAGTAATGCTGAGTATATTGTTACTAATATAGTAGTAACATTAGGAGTGATCTATTTATATGTTTTATTATTAGATAAAGACAGTGTTTCCCAACCTGGTCCTCGGGGACCCATAGATAGTCCACATTTTTATTCCCTATTAGGGAGCAAAAACATGGACTGTCTGGCAGGGAGTTTGGAGGGAGCAAAAACATGGACTGACTGTGGGTCTCCAAAGACCGGATTGGGAAACCTTGGATTAAGACATGGATTCTTTAGAGCACGGTGGAACTGCTGTTTCTTTCTCTTCCCTTGCACCTGCATAGTCTTACGGGAGCCCTATGCGGTCCGCGTGGAGGACCAGAGAGCCATGAGAGGCAATGTAGCGGTCTTCAAGTGCATTATCCCTGCCTCTGTGGAGGCCTACATCACTGTTGTATCGTGGGACAAAGACACAGTCTCGCTTGTCTCAGGTAGGTCACATCATCTGAGTGTTCCATTGGACGGGGTGTGTCCACCAGTTCGCTGATTTAGCCAACATTTTCAATTACATTTATTTTTCTATAGCATCCATCACAACATATATACATATAGCATGCTGAACAAGCAGACAAGGCTGTAAACACTGGAGGAGAGGTTGTATACGTTGGACTAAAAATGTCTCTCGAGGTCTAAGGTCAACTGTCTGCCCTCCCATCCTGAGCGTAACTATTATACAAGTTCAATCCTTAGTTTGTCCAACTGAAATATCTCTTTTTGGAGGCTAAAGTCCCTATCACCTGGTCGCAGGCCCAAATTCCTCAACCACAATGTTCCCTCCAAACCCTTTGCTGTTGGACAGCCCCCCCATTTTGCGGGGTGAGCCGATTTGTATGTCAGGTGCTGCTCGTGTGCCAGAGAACCGGGTCCACCATTAGCTTGCGATCTCCCAGGGTCGATATCTGCCAAGGTTTGGGCACCGAAGGGTGAACGTCTCCTCCGTTCCAGATGGCACTCATTCAAGGCTCCAGCTGTACCGTTCTGCTTGGGTTTACGGCACAAAAAAAGGTTTTATGCGAGCAAGAACTGAACCGGGTTGTTTTTTTATTCATTTGGTTATTCTGAATCACCTCAAGCACAAATAGGCCTCCCCGATATTCAAGCTGGGGACACATTATTTGTAGCCTTTGTGGTTGGCAGAGGGGACTTGGTAGAACATTGAGTGCATGCAAGGAGTGTCTTGATTTTGTTCTTTGTTATTTTTTTACCGCCAGAGCAGAGGTTCTAACAAAACGTGGATGAGAAAAGTAAACCCAAGACTACGGTTGTCCCTCAGATTGGTAAAAAAAATGATTCGGTGGGCCTATGTTACAAGATGCATAATGTCAGTGATTTTGAAAGTGGCGTGTTTGAGAGTAACAGAGATCCGCCATCTCAGAAACAGCCATCTTCCTGGGACTTACACACACACCCGAGCCTCGAGTTTACAGAGAACGGCGCAATAAACAAAAAAAGCATCCAGTGTCCGAGTGAGAGAGGTCAGTGGAGAATGGTCTAATTGACAAAAGCTTACAGGAAGGCCACAAGTGCAAACAGTTCAGTGTAACAGTTGTGTGCAGAATGGCTGCTTTGAACGAAGAACTACTCATCCACCTCTGAAACGCGATACTATCCAGTACTAGCTAGGTGTACCTAATAAATTGCCCACTGAATGCATACATTTTAGTATATATTCTGATTAGAAATCATAAAGGCATAAGCCAGGTTAGAACGTATCCTAAATATAAAGATAAAAACCAAGACATGCTGTGACACAGCGCGTATTAATTTCAGGGTGCTTGAAAGAACAGCTAATTTTCCACCTGACTGCCATCGTTTGTTGACTGGACATCTTTGTGAAAGAAAGCAAGAAAGGTCAAACCGTTATAGAAAAATGGCGTGCTGTGCTTTTTTCTGCATGGCATATTCCAGAACATTCTATCAGCATTCATCGCACTGCATTTGTATGTGAGTCACCTGCTTGCTGTCTGGGCCGTCCTGTCGTTAATGGAGATGTGGGCATTTTTGCACCCCCCCAATCTCCACCGCCAATAGAGGTTCAGGCTGTATCTCTCTGTTATCGCACAAGTCGCCTGGTCCCAGGCCCTGACTGCAGCAAAGTCAGCCCGTTTTGCTTTTTTTGACCCACTTGCACTGTGACTGGAGCCGTCAAAGTGCACTCTGATAATTCCCATCAGTTAAATGGAATGCTGTCCTCTTCGATTACCCACACCTCCTCTTACCACCCCCCCACACACATCCCCAGGGGTACTTCTCCTTTTATATAGAACATTTAGCAAACTCAATAGACAGAACGACAGCATTAGCAACAGAGGGAAAGTGCCAGGATTTGGATTTCAATTTGATTTGTATTGTCTGATGTTGGATTTGCCTGTACTGTACACTAATGAGTTATTAATAAAAACTGATTATTTCAAAATATTTTTTTCTTAGATTTGCATGTATTTTATGCATAAAGAGAGTGTTATTGGAAGTGAAACTTTGGGAAATCCATGCTTTCTGTCGTTGATAAACATCACAGAGTGATGACTGAGCATTGTAATGAGTAGCCATGGAAACGGTGCGTTCCTTATTTTGAGGCAGAGAGTATTAAATTTGTATTTTTGGAAGCCATACATTGTTTTTCAGATTTTGTTCTTTTTGTGTAATATGGCACTGCTGAATGTGTTTTGGTGTTGATTTAGAGTTCTGTAGACACTAGAAACATTTACCCGTTATAACAGTATCAGGCCATGATAGCGCTGTGAGGACAGTCAGTCAGCCAGCTAGCCGTACCCGTTCAATGCTAGATATTTGATCCTGGACACATTCCCATCTACGCGTAAACAACCTTTAACGGGAGTTCTTGTAAGGGGCTGCTTATTCCTTTTAAAACATGCTAAAACATATCTCAATAGTTCCCCTGCTGCTGACCTCCCTCAGTCGAACCCTCACTGCGGGGTTGACCCCCACTGGTGTCCCACGACTCTTCATGGCTGGGGCTCCAGGGTCCATGCATTGCATGTTTTATTAAAAAAAGATTAAAAAAAAAACAAGATGCATGAAAAAAGGGACACTTGGTCTCTTGAGGCCCAGAATAAAGCTATTTTACCTCTGAGATAAATTATTAATTTGCCCGTTTGCGTTGGAAAGGGTTCACCGTTGAGCGAGTTCTCAGTCGCTCCTAACCCAGAACCTGACCCAGTTTGTAATTAATGATGTGGGAGCGAGTCCTGTGCCGCACCGAAAAAGGAGGGAATAAATGTTGGTCCAGGCCGCGCCCAGCTCTGTCAACCGCAATAAAGGCGTAAAAACAAAGAAACACACAGACGCCGCGGACAGGAATGCTGAGTTATGTTCCGTTTGCGACACTCGTGCTTTTGACCTGGTGCATAATGAGATGCAAATCGCAGTGTGCCGCGGCGGTCCCTGCTGTTTCTCTGTCCACATCAGAAGAAGGGTTAAACTGCTGTTAAGAAATGTCAAGATAAAGTGTTTACTCAGATCTTTCTAACACTGGGCCCCACATTATTTTATCGTTGCGTATTTGTATGGCATACAAAAGGCTTTTCTGAAGCAAAACGATCAAAGAATATGGAAAGATCCAAAAAAAGGACACTTCACTGCTACCAGCATCATACCGACCTATGGTCCAACAGCACTACACTTATGTTCCGGCCTTGTGTAGAACTTGTTTCCAACAAGTGATTCTCTGTTATTTTGTGCTATTAAATCTATCTAGCTATTAAGTTATACCAGAAGCAAATGCATCCCAACTTTAAAGGTGCTACTATCGGCGTTTGGTCAATAGATGAAATTTTGAAAGGCAATCATGTTATCGTGATGTTATTCAGGAGAAACACAAGCCAGATTCATCAAACTCCACTTTGTTTTTTTTTCTCAGAAAATGAGTTCTTCCGACAAATGTACGAATTTGGCTTCTTTTTGGCCTCAGAAACATTTGAATTTACCCACATGGCAAGGAAAATGCGTAATTACACTTAGGCTCATGTCGTAACTAAGTAATGGTGATTAAGAATTTCAAGTTGATTGCAACATGTATTACACCTCAAAATAAAGTCTGCTGAGCAGCTATTTGATGTCTTTAAGTCTAGATAGATGAAACCATGAATACCTTAGCATTCAGGTAGGTTTTTCCTGCTGCTTATGAGTAAATATCACCTTGTTGACGGCAGCTTTTGAGGAGGCCAGTGGAGTTGCAGAGATTCTCCATGTGTGGGACTGTGTGTAGGAAGGACCAGCATTCCTCTTCCCACGTTGCGTCACGCATTTGCCATAATGCTCACGAACTGAGCCTTCATCTCACAGCCTCACACCAAGCACAGTGAAAAATCTTACGCTCACAGACCCCGCAAATATAAGGCTCCATTTGCTCCTTCACAGTTCATACTCGATTAATACATCTCCCGCTTGCCTTGGTTAACATCAAAATTGTGCATTACATTTGTCATTTAGCTAGACCGTACTATTTCTACTAATACATTTTTTGACATATTGATGTTGCGGGTTATATGATATTTGGTTGAGGACTAATGATGCAGCATGTTAAATATTGTGTTGGGTTGAAATTTACGTACGTCACAAGTTTTCGGTCTGTTCAAACTGGACTGGTACAGTGAGGTTTGTCTGGAAACACACACATATGTCCCCTCTGTCTCATCATGTTACATTTTTGATCACTATTAGTCATGGTATCAGTTTTAGGTCATTGACTGCAATCTCACTGGAGCACATTTAACAGACGTAGACCTCAAAATCCATGTGTTACTGAACAGGACAAGTTCAGAGACTTCTCCCTCCTTCCCAAAATCACCCTGCAGTCAGACTTGTTGGAGTTTTTTCTCAATATGCCTGCTTCACCATACATGTATTCCTTTGTACCCATTTTATGTTATTTCCGATTACTGAAGACCAGTTCCAGAACTAGGAAGCACAGGGGATGGAAAAAATCCCCGGATGTCATTCTTGCCCACCCCAAATATCAAGGATGCATTGGTTGCATCCTCACAGAATGAGAACGATCCCATGATTCATTGCTTCTAGACCACAAGTACAATCTTTGCATTGTTGGTATTCAGATGCATCCCTAGGCATGGCGAGGGTCATCCTCTCTGATTGACTAAGCTCATTGTACCTCTCCCATATTTCCTAGTATGACTCTCCATCTGGATATTGTAGTCCTTCAATAATATTCAGTAGTCAGAAGTGAAAGTTGAAAAAATCATTTTAAGTGAAATAGTATATGAGTCGGGTGGACTTGAGTATCTGTTTGAAGGTCATGTTCGCGACTGAATTCAAACAAATAAATGTGTGTATTTTAAAAAATGATGCTGGTCAGAACTTTGAAACTGGGTCACATTCTATGGATTACGGTGGAGGGCATCTGGAAGGGTTATTGATGGGGATTTATTTGGGGTTTGTTGAACCAACCAGTCTCACCTTGATGCGGAATATCTGCAAGCCAGTATTCTGATTGGCTGATTCAGGTTTGCATTCATAGATTTGTCTCTGGCTGAAAAAAAATTACTTGCACGGTTTTACTCCACTAAGTAATCTTTGCTTAGACAATGCTATGTTGGACTCTCAACCAGGGAATCCACATTCAGTGTAAACACGCTAATTGCCCCATTCCCAGATCTAATGGGCCTTTTCTGGTAAATATTGGGGTTCACCCTCATTTGCATATCCATCCAGATCTTTCAATAAGGCCGTATACAATATATGTAAATGTGGAAGGTGACCGAATGAATTACACTTTAGTTAGAAAGCTTGGTAGCACTTCACTTGAAGCTGTCATCTATAATGCATTATAGATACCTTCATAATGCATTATAATGGTCAGAATAAGGATTAATAGAGCATTACAGGATCTTCTATTGACAGTCATCCATCCATCCATTCATCCATCTACCCACACATTCCGGACAAAGAAACAGGGGTATTGAAACTTATGCTGTGCAGAATAGGGCATCTGAATGGGCTGCCTGCATAGTACATTTTTTAATTGTTTCATAGGTCTTAATAGGAATCATGTCACCAGGCTGGAGATGAAGGAAACCAGACATTATTATCCTGGTCCTGAGCAGATATAGAATACAGAATGGAGCACCTAACCAGACCAATGAAGCTCTATGGACAAACCCAAAACCTCTATAAGGGCACATAACAATGCACGTATACATGCTCTGCTCTGTAGTAAGCCGTAGTAAATCGACTTTACGCAACGTTATTTATATAGTGAAGACATCGATATCCCTGACACACAACAATGCTTAAGGCTCATTTACCAAAATAGAGGTGAATCAAGCGACATTTAATCACTCCAGGTCCGTCTCAGCACTTTCAATCCTGTTCAGTTCCTCTGAAATGCTGTTACTGTCACTGTGGTTTTGAAAACACTATAAAAATATATACATATAATAATAAAGGAATTAAAGGAAATTAAAATTCAGTGATTGGTGGGCAGTATCTGTTTTTTATGATTAATGTTTTATGATTTATGTTAGGAAATTTAAAGCTGGCAGATATTCAGGGTGACCGTTCTGCTGTATTCCATCACAGCGGAGTGCTAGGTGTCTTTCTTTTAAATGTGTCCATATTTATTTGCATAACATTTGTGATTTTTCATTTAAATTAAATTAAATTAAATCAGTGTATTCACAGGTTCGCTTGCTGTAGCTGTGCAGTGCTGTCAATTAATTAACGACCAGCTGACTTTGTTGGTATCACTGAAACGCCAGCTACACTTCACTTAGCATTTTAACGCGTGTGAAGGTTTGTCTTTTTTTCTCAGATGCGCTGAACCCTGGCAGACAGAGCAGCATCGGTCATGCCGCCTTTGACAGGATGGTGAAGCGGTCGCATGGGATGAACCTGTGCAAAAAGTGATCGCCGACACTGACAAACCTTAGAGGCCCGCGTTCCTGTGGAGGGAAAGACAGCATCTGCTCCTCCGGGGCATGGGGGGAGGTGTTACAAGGGGGGTGTCAGCAGAAGCAGGCTCCTCTGGGGCCTAGAGATAGCGCATTCTCATTAGAACAATCGCCTTTGCCCTTCATCGGTTCTAGCTGAACATTAAAAGCAAAATATGGGATGGAAAGGTTCTGCTGCGGCTTTAAGATGGGGGCGTATGGCAGGCCTAGGGGTCCAGGGTGACCATAAGCTGTATCTTCTTCGCCTCCCACCACCTCCCGTCTCCCCCCACATCCGCCACCACCATCATCCTACTCTCCAGCAAAAGCAGAAGCAGATAGATCCAGGTCCATAAAGTAAAAATCCAGACCAAGAGTTTGATTCCGCCAACCAGTTGAGTATTAAGACTCACACTCACAGAGTACTCACTGGTTGGCTGAATCAAAATCTTGCTCTGGATTTGTACTTTCTGGATCTGAGCTATCCATCTCTCAAAAGTGATTGGCCCATATTTTCATACAGTAGGTCCCCGTAGCCCGTGCAGCACTTGATGCATAAAGGACGTTGTGTGTTCGCGGCGCCTCCTGCTTGTCACCAGTCTGCAACCTTGCCCGCCGCCTCCCCCTTATTCCCACCCCCCTCCCACAACGCACCAGATCCTGCCTGCTCCCATGGACAGAATCTCCTGCCAGTAAACTGATGCTGCCTTAATCCGCACCGGGATGTTCAACTGGCTTCACCCGCATTCCTCCTTCGGCGCATCCGGCTGTCAAAGCGTAACCCGCCTGGCAAAGGGCCCAAGTCAATTTACCGCCGCCTGCAAAACACAATCTTTATTTACAATTTGTTTTCGTGCAAACAGAAAAAAAAAAACGACTGAGTTCACCGAATTTCCTACACTTTCATTCCAATCGGCTTTTTTTCGAAGGTCTTGTTGCATAAACTTTTGTAAGACTACTGCCACAATCTGTAGAGTTTTGAGATTTTTTTGAGGGGGCATAACCAAGGTAAACCAATGCCGTTCTCAATGTCTGCAAATCAAATTAGGCAAACCAAGGTGCTACATGTTGTAAAACACCAATCACAGCAGCATTTTTAAGTTTTACGCCCCTTATGTGTTAGTATTTCGTTAGCATGTTCGTGATTCGCTGAAGGAGCTGTCAGAAGGACGGCGAGGGCTGTGATTGGAAGGTCAGTGTTTTTTCAGAAGTCAGCACTAACTTGGACAGTAGTTCCTCTTTGAAAAGAGGCTCTTTACTGATCCCTGCAGCACTGAGGGAAGAAGGTGGCTGTCAGGGTAATGTCCCGACCCCCCCCCCCCCGAATCTGAGACTGTTGTGCTGACCAATCACTTGGGGGGGGTGGGGTAATGGTGTGCCTGTGGGGGAGGGGCATTCATTAAAATGCCACAACCCTTTCTCATACTGCACCACTGCCAGCACGTTCTTGGCACTGCATAGGGAGTGGAAGTGTGTGTGTGTGGAGCGGGGTGGACTTGGATGCAGGAGAGAAGAGGCAAAGGACAATCAATACCTGTGTCCATGAGTCACGCACCTGCCAATGAGAATTATGGGAGCAAGGAACTGAAGGATGCGGCAGTGCCTTTGCAGTGAGTGAACTGCAGGGAAAGGGTTAAGGAGAGTGCAGTGATCCAGTGTGTGTGTGGGGGGGCGGTATTGTGAGATGATGTGAAGGTCTTTGATGATGCGAGAGCCACCGTAAATTGCTGAGCAATATGTTGATAAAGCTGCCTTCCGAAAGACAGCTCTGTGTCCTTGGAGTGCACACCTCCCTCTGCATCCTTTCTTATTCGGGGGCCACCAAAAACCCCCTATAGCTGTTTCTGTATGAAAGAGATCAGCTGTTGCTAATGCGTCGTCGCCCAGCGCCCTTTGCCGTTGGTTCGTGACACAGTATGGGGCGGGACAAGGGCGCAGGCTAGAAGACTTGCATGAAACGCGACCAAATATGTGGCTTAGCAGGGTTAAGATGCTTGTCTCTGACCAGAAGGTTGCTGATTTGAATCTCAGGGTCTGCACCGTGCTTTTATAGTTAGCTTCCTGCATTCACAGTTGTGCACCGCTTTGGATAAATATGCCTGGTAAATAAAATTAAGCTTCAGGATATGGCAAAATCTATGGGACAGACAAAACAAAATGATCTTATTTAAACCCTAACAGTTATGGACCCAGTCAGTGTTTGCTGAGTTTCATTAGCTGACACGGGCGATCACTCACCAAGGGGATACAGAAGATGGTCTGAACTCAGCTCCTCGCTGCTGTCCTGACTCATGCCAGATTTTATTCGATTCACTGAGCTGCTCAAGTCACACGCGGTGTAGCGCTCGCTGCAGAAGAGATGCTGCTGATGCCAATGGAAATCGGTTCAGACCTGTTTCAAGGCCGGCTCTTTAAGAAGATCATTCTGAGCAGCTAAGCTTGAGGGTGTCAGTGTTTATTTCTGACCTTTTATTCATTAGTGTGATTTTGCCTTAATTGTGACTATGTGTGGTTAACTTAACCAAATAAAACATCAGTAGTATATTCACGTTTTATTTATGTCTTGTCAACATGTGACACAAATGTGCAAAGAACATCCGGAACGTCTCGGTGACTGGATAACAGATTTCGGAAGGATAGCACTTGGCGTCGTCATTTCGAGAGAGAGAGAGAGCATGCTGTTATTGAATCAAAGCTATGTCGAGCCTTGAAACGAAACTGTTTACTGATAAATAAGAGCAATATGGTAGTGATTAGACTGTTAGGGATGAAAATGATTACAGAATGATCCAATGAGCGCGGGGACTTAGCGCAGCTTAATCTTGAATAAAGAGAGATGGGTTTATGGTATGTTGCAGTTTGGCATCACTCCTTAGAATGGGAATTTTCCAAGGCTTATGGATTACTCTGCGCTGGTGGACTGGACTGGGGCCAGGTCACAAATGGCAGAGGTCCAAAAATCAGATTAAAAATAAGCACGGCAGGAGCTAATTACGGGTGGAACAACCAATTAATTTCCATTTATAAACTCTCAAAGACTTGGGGTTCAGTGTAGGGGAGGGCGGGGGGCTTGTCATGGGCAGGTGGTGTTGGTCCGTGTGGGATGGGCCTTGTATGTTCCACAGAGGGGTACTGCGTCAACAGAGTGGAAGAAAGGATGGCAAGTCCTTCGCACAGCCAAATGGCACGCCTTCAAGAGTGCAGCTCCAAACGACACTCCTCTGTCTAGACAGTGTTTGGGGATTCAGAGATTAAGTGGCGTTCACTTAATCTTAATGGACGACAGATCTTCAGAAGCATGATTCAACTGCTCTACTATGTAGACTACACCTGATTATTTTATTCCAAAAATACAAAAATTGTGGCAGAAATAGCAGACTTTGAAAGCGAAAGTTAAAAAAAAAATGAATAACAACAAGGGAATGTTAAGGTATGATTAAGAGACGGGTTAATTTATCCTAATACTGATCACTGGTGTTGTTTATGGAGAGAAGTGACGTGTGGCAGAGGAGTCTAGTGGGGATGTACCTTACTGGTGCAGTTTCCAGTGCATTGCAAATTACTAATACGTGTTTTGTTGAACATACCAGAGATGGGTCTAGGTGCCTGGCCAATACGGCCCCTTTAGGTCTTAATACTGGAGATAGGTAATTCTAACCCAAAAAGAACCCTGCTTCGTGAATTACTCTTTCAACCACTGTTTTTCTTTAACTGTATTGCATTTAAAATGGGCTGCTGGAATGGACTGAAAGCCTACTTTCTTTGTAAATTGTTGGTTTATGTTTTTATGTGCCAGACTGTAATCTGGTGATCTGTTTTGGGTTGATGTTATGCTCGTGCTCCTGGTTTCCACTTGTGTTCATGTATTGATATCTTTGTTTTGTTACTATAACAAAAAAAAACGTACGTACAATGTAGAGAGATATGCAGCCTAAATCACATGACAAAATGCCAGAAACCCTCAAACAAAAGGTAACTCAATTAGCCAATTTGTAAATGTATATATGTAATGTAAAAAAGTTACAATTATAAGTCTCAATCAGTCCCAACAGGTCCCAGCTGCTTCAGAGAATTTCCTGTTACAGGAAGTTACCTAGTTCTACTCACAAAATCCTTACACGCTATTGACACATAGCAGTCGCTCATTGGTTCAGTCCAAAATGAGGACATTTTTGGGCCCAAGTTCATCCACAAACAGTTTTTTGCTGCTACATATGATCTTAATCTTAATCTTAATCTTGGCCCATTACCCTGCTTTCTTTAGCTGCCGTTATTTTGGGCTTTTGAGCATCATCATAATTAATGTGGATAATCAAAGGGAAATCACTCAAATGTCGCTACCATGTCGTATATGGCGGGGCTTCTGTAATCCTGGCGAAAGTAGCATTTATTTGCAAAGCATGTGGGACATTGTTAGATATGCTATACTTATCAATGCATAGCCTATAATTGTCATTCTTGGCCTGCAACTTCTAAGCTTCCCTGCTCGACAGTGGGCTTCACGGTACGCTCCCCCCAGCCAGGTGGTGATTTACAGATGAAGTCAACGGTAGCGTCTGTTTCACTGTAGTAATGCACACAGCTTTACAGTATCTCCGCATTGGACCTGGAGCATCTGATCAATTTGGTCAGATATCTGGTCAGTCACGTCATGGTTTTTCTGTTGACACAAATAATAACTGCTTTGACTTTTTTGATTGGCTAGTGATTCCCCTGTCCTTAAAGAATATAAAGGTTTGGGAAATGGAAAGAAGGGGAATCACTGATTCAGTGAAGGGTGTGTCTGTTTGGAAAGCTTTTAAGGAAAAAGGTAGTGAGGTGACAAGGGGCTTAAATTTATGACCCCGAGCTCATTTGTTCATATTCTCTAGTGGACTCTGGTCTAGGACCCTAATTTAAGATACTTAAATATAATTGCACTCTGATTACGTCTGTCTGGGTGCATCACAATTCTCTTCCGGCACAAGTGTCGACCAACCAATATCTAAAGCTGTGGGGGAGATGAGATGTATTGTGGCAAATTTATGAAGCCATTTGAGATTTGTTGGTATGTTTTTTTTCCCTCTAATATCTCAGCAACTGTTGCATTCAGCCAATAGCAGCTGTAAGTCGCTTAGATTTTAATAAATGCAAACGAGTCCTCATATGTGAGCCAAAGTTTAATCTGGAGCTGTTTCACTGACTGCGTCTGTTCTCCTAGGAACGGGACAGAATATAAAAACACTTTCGGTTTCTAGTCTGCTGGGTGCTGATACTATATGTGAGTGATATGAAAAAAATATGAATGCCTCTTATCTTAACAGTCCGTTTTCAATGAATTATTTCTCACACCTGTTATTTTCACTCATTATTACTTTGATTGAGAGTGTCTATGGATGAATCACTATCAGATTACCCTAACTTATATAGAATGTGTGTTTTTGACAGATGTGCTTCATTTTCCCTCCAGTAATAAGCAAACCAGAATCAACAATTATATATGCAAAAAAAAAAGTCACAGTTTTATGCTGGAAAATTGTTGTTATATCGTAATAGGATATTTATAATCTGGTACCGTTCTCTGCATGTTTATTTTTTGAATGTCAGCATTTGAAATGAAATTATTGTAATTAATTTAATTTATAATCACTATATGTTTAGCTTTAGGTTTGTATTTTTCAGCCAGACATCTGTTACGCTTAGGGCCAGGGTCTTCAGTTGCCTCTACTAGAAACATAAAGCCTCACATTTTGGTACTTAAAATAATCAGAACCAGTGTTAGGGTTCTTGGTTGATCACATCTGTGTTCAACCGGTAGCTAAACATTTTAGGTTTGAAACATGATCAGTATGCATCACACTGTGATTTTCCTTGATTCTTATGTATTTTACTGGCTTGGCAATATGTAGCATGTTACAGGAAAGCTGAAGGAAGCGTATTGGACGTAAACCCAGGAAATAGATGCCTTTCTGGATGGCTGCATTGCTGTATTGCAGAAGCTAGTTTGATTGTTTGGATTCTCTAGGTGAGCTGCATTTCCCTCCCTCCTAATGCCAAGCCCCTTACATCACCCGCTCTCCACCACACACACACACACACACACACACACACACAGTTTGTTGAATGGCTGTGACATCACTGGGTCACGATTGGCCGGCCAGCCTTCAACTGGCATCGACACCGCCCACAGTCTTGACATCAGCATGGGAGCCTGCGCTCCTCATTGGCTGCTGCGAAGGAGGGGGGGGGGGGGCTCCAGCGGCGGCGGGCTCTTATCACCTGCGTGCAGCTGCGGACATCCCTTCGAGGGGGAGGGAGAGACACGGAGTGGAGAAGGGAGAGAGGCTGAGAGCTCGCTGCCTGCCGCCATTCTTGGTCTCTCAGGCTGGCTTGGCTAATTCTCCAAGCCTTTGAGGACGCGAGTGGAAAAGGAGAAGATGCACATAGACTGCAGTGCTTTCCACAAATGGCTGCGGTCTATGTCTGTGCGTCTCTGTCAGCGTCTGTGTAGAAGGAGTATTTATTCATTGATTGTGTAAACATTGATTATGTACTATACAGAAATGTTTGCTGCTGGCCTTCATTAACAAACCATAAACATTTTTAATTTCTAAGTATTAATGGTCTAATTGCACAAAAAATACACTTTCAGAGCCGACAATATCATTGTTCCTGTCACTGCTTTTTAAATGGTTATCTCACAAAATTTGGTGTGTTTTGTAAAATTTTATACAAATGCTTCTTGTTGAAGAAGAAGCCACACTTCCGTGTCGACGTCTGTCAGCACCACTCTGAAAATCTCTGAGTTTCAAAACTGAGATCACCTTGATTTAATTATCATCCCCTGAATTAGTAATTTTCTTCACAATAAACTGGCTTTTATGTGGGATTTTCCTCGTAACGCCTCATGATCATCTGGAATGTTTTTTTTTTAGCTCAATGTTCTTTTGATGCGGTAATGGCTTCTTCAGTTTTCTCTCAAATCTAGTAATCAGCTAAGGAGAGGCAGCCATTCATTGTAAATTAATTGCCAACTACCTGCACAAGCATATGTCATTTAAATTTCTGTATTTATATATGACTAAATGGATTGGGTGCCGCTGGTATTTTCATATTTTGTAGTTGCTATGGTTCCTGTTCGCTGTACTGTTTTGAAATTAAACTAGTGTGTTCACATTTAAAAAGTAATGGCAGACTTTGATTTGCACTGCTGATTAGGGTGCATGAATAAAGAATAATTTGGTCTCAAAACAGTAATGGTTAAGATATTTATTTAAACAGAAAAATGGCTTCTTTACAACCGCTGTGAAATGAAAAATAGAAAGAAAAGAAAAATCTGAATTGATTTTCCTGTTAGTTTCAGCTGTACTTTTTGTTACCATGGAGACCTGGTCAGGTTCCATGGACCTCCTAGGGCAAGAGTAATTGTTGTCTGTTTCTCAAAGCCAAATTCTACTTTCAAATAGTTCACCTACAGATCAAATAATAGCCATTTTCAAGGATATATTCCTGGTGGCTGACTCTTTGGCCGGGGTTTTATTTGCTACGGAGGCTTTGTGAGTCTGTCGGTTAGGTGTGTAGCTTCTCAGTAATGATGGAATCCTGAGACACATTACACAGCACAATTTAAGGCAAGCATGGGGGGGGGGGGAGTGAATCCAAACAGCATCTTGTTTTTAAGCTACATTTGTCTTGATGCATGACTGGGTAGGTATAATTTCAATCCCAGAGTTCTCCAAATTTAAATTTACTTCTGGCTGCCCTGGAGGGCAGAAGCACTCTTTCCATACGCAGCTGTGATGTGTTTAAGGCGTATTAGAGAACATGCACAAGCACCCAAAAATTTAATTAGGGACAATGGTGGAATGATGAATACGTAAATGGTGCTGGGACAGGGGTGACCGGAGAGGAGATGCACGCCGGGACGCTTCACAGTGGGAATTCACCTTGATGGAAAGGCCGTCTGCTAACGTGAAGGACGCTGCCGCATCTGCCGATCCTAATGGCCCCGTTCCTCAGCCCCCCAACCCCCCCCAGGATTTCTGTGGGTGTTGTGGCCGCACGCCCTGAACAGGGGGGCCAGTTGCGCTCTGAGGAATTGAAGAAGATGCTGCTTGTTAATAATTGAGAGACAGAGAGCGCGCGCGCGAGAGAGAGAGAGAGAGAGAGAGATGCTCACTCACAATTCCTGCAGGAGTAATTAGCTAAAATTGTGGGAATCTCGTGCCGTCGAGAGCACGCTTACTCAGCGATGCACTTGTGTATTGAGCATTTTGGTTTGAATCAGAGCTCCTGCCGCGTGATGTTTGTCTTCTCTGTGTTCAGGGGCTGGTGCCTTCTGCAGAGGGGCGGTCCACACCCTCCACTCTAAATCTAGTGTAATTAACGCCCAGCCGATCTAGGCATTTTAAGCAGCTGCAAGGGGGAGTCAGGCCTGACGTGATGACCTTCTTTTTTGCTCTGGCCCTTCCGTGTTCCTCCTTCTTTCCTTTATTCCAGTGAGTCGGGTTCTTGGGTAACGACAGAACCAGCTGTACTGTTCTCTGTCATGTCTCTGACAAGCTGAGGACCCAGTAGTGTGTACCAGGTCTTAAAAGCTGTACATGTACACGATTCCTTTTGTTGGAACCCTAATGTTGGAACACTAGAACGCATCGGGTTCCTAAATCCCCAAAATAACACGCACCATGTAGAGAATTAAAAGGAAGTAACACAATATTCACCGCCTTGGCATTTTTTTTACATCACTTATTGTTTTCCCCATTTAATCCACTTAAAAGGGACCCTCTGTTTCATGTTTATTAAACGAATATGTGAGTTTATCACAGGGCACCAATAAGAGATAGAATGCAGCGTAAACAGGGAATCACATCAATATCTTTCTGTTTTGTGGGTTCTGTTCTTGCTAGGTGGCTAATCTGCAGGGCGAGTGTCACGTTATCAAACGTGATGCTCGTCACAGATGCCCAAAAACAATTAAATATTTTTAATTGCTCCTGTTAGCTGGATTGGAGGGATTAGTGGCATACAATAGAGACGTGTTCAGGACTATCGAAGCAGAGGAGAAGCATGACATGAAGGTGTCAGATCTGTTGGTTGGTAGGTTTCCGCTTGAGCTTCCTAGCTGAAAGGCCTTCTGGGTTGTATCACTTCTTCTCCAGGTCCTACTGCCCACCTGTTTAATTTGGTCACTCATAATAGAGTAACAGACCCCCCCCCCCATCCCCACGTGATTCTACTGAGTAAGCAGTTGGAAGATGGATGGATGGACATACTGTATGGGTGGGTGGATGGATGGATGGACATATGGGTGGGTGGATGGATGGATGGATGGACATATGGGTGGGTGGGTGGGTGGATGGATGGACATATGGGTGGGTGGATGGATGGATGGATGGACGGACATATGGGTGGGTGGATAGATGGATGGATGGATGGACATATGGGTGGGTGGATGGATGGATGGATGGATGGATGGATGGATGGACGGACATATGGGTGGGTGGATGGATGGATGGACATATGGGTGGGTGAATGGATTGATGGATAGACATATGGATGAATGGACATATGAGTGGATGGACGGATGGCTAGTAAATTGCCTCTTGGCCATATTGACAAATAATGAGTTACCTATGATGTCATAAATGCATAATTAACAAAAATTATATATAGAAGGACTTATGGGGAAAAGGATTTTATGAATCCTATGAATATGCACCGTTTGTTTTTAATTTTCATTATTTGCATCAGGAATTCACCTCCCACGGTGTGTTTCAGAGATGACATTTTACAGGTAGCTGAAATTCGCCAGATAAAAGACCTGAGCGTGTGTTTTCAATGAGTCGTGTGATCTCCCGTGAGTCTGGAGTATCTTTGTCTGCTCCTCTCAGCTGGGGGTCTTCAGATGTAAAGATCGGTGGGCTAACCCTCTTGTCCAGGCAGTTGGGGAGCAGGCGGGTCTTATGCAGTTGCACTACGCGGACGGTGGCCAGGCCTCACCTCATCCTCCCAGCCTCGGTTAATGCACCGTTGGAATAGCGAGAGAAGATTTCTGCTGGCCTGGCTTCCGTTGGCCTTTTGTGGCTCAGAAGATGCTAACAAGTGATACAGAAGATGCACAAGCAGGTCCCTACGCGGCTGCCCTCGTAGATCATCAACATGTGACTCTCCAATATGTCCACGTGGTCTCCCATATTTCCTTAAACATTTCGCTTTTGATGTTTCTATCAAATGTGGCGATTCACATGTTGATATGCAACATGTGCGTCAGCTGGATCTTTGGACGATGCTTTTGATCACACTAACATAAGCTACTTACACTGTACTGTGTGCAAGGTAGTCCCTCTACATACATGCAGTCACACACACACACACATCACGCGCGCGCGCACACGCAGTTGCACCCACCCGGCACATAAATAAACAAATATTATAACTGCAAAAACTAACAATGACAATTTGCCAATAAGGAACTCCAAATGTTCCATCTGTCTTCCAAGTGACTGAAGCAGTGGTAATTAGAGCTAATTTCTTCTGTAATTGCTAGGCTATTAGCTCAAAGCTATCCCACCAAACCGTGTGTCTGTGCAAACTGGGTTTGAGCAATAACACACCACCTTCAGTCCGCTGTAGTGAAGCTAAGGAGACCAGATCAGACATAAATCTTTAGTCTGTTTCAGCTCAGGACCTATGCTCTCAAGACGATGAGGAAAAGACACATGTGGAGAGTATGTTGCTAAAAGGTTACCTTAGGAGTAGCACCTTGAGCTTGTAGCGACACATACATGCTTTTTCCCCATTGTATTCTCTACAGTTCTCCGCTGTTTTTTGATATTCAAAACACATCTTTGCAGACAAGATGTATATATCTAATTCAGTTAAATTATAGTTATATATGTTCATCTTTTGGGTTTACTTTATTTAATTATAATCTTAATTTAGCATGCTTATGTACATTTTTTCTATTATTGTTTTTTTTAAAACTAAATAAAATGTATCTCCATCTGATCTTTCAGCCGAAAAAAGGGCGCATTGTGGTACCTGCACCATTGTTCTTCTCATTGTCTACGTAATAGAGAGACCCAAATAGCGCATAATAAAATGAAATTTATCTGAAGAATACATCCGTATATTAAAGCTAGGAGATCATTTGAAGGGAGTGGGGGGGGGGGGGGCTCTCTGAAATGCACTATTAAAACAACAAGTAAAACAGACATTTTAAGACCAGCCATTATGCCTAGTGGACAGACAGAGGGTGCATAACCAGCAATTCTTCCGAAATGGAAAAGAATCTATTTGCTTACGGAAGGCGTCTGTATAATCCGTTAGTTACACTTGGCAGCTGTGAGCAAAGATATGGCACTGTGGGATTTTGCATAAATATCATTCTGAGGACAAAGAAAGAAAACTGATAAGCACTGGTGTTTGGGGTCCTTTGCATAATCCCGGCTAATCCATAATCTGAGTGGAGAAACACTGAGATATTTAAAGAGTGGGGGAAAAAATCCCACATTAATGAGGGCATACCCGTTGTTACTCTTTCCAGTGCTGCCCTATAGGCTAGCTCCAGTAATTAAATAGGCAAATAATTTTTAAAATCCCAAAATAGCAATGCATTCATATACCGAGCACAGCTCCAATTTAAAATACTTGAAACCTTCATTTATCTAGATTTCAAGCTTATTTGAAGTAGTTACCAGTTGGAATGAATTTTTAAACCCTTCTGATTTTTTTTTTCCCCTTTGGTGATGGACGGCTAAAAGCACATTACTTGAGCTAATATAGAAGAATAAACAAAAAACAAAAAACCCCACAAACGGGTCATATATGAAGATGATTTCTTTGCATTCCTGCTTATTTTTCGATAAAATGATGGTGCCGAAGAGGAATATCTTTAAGGTGAAACACACCACAATAAATTTGAAAAGCAAAGCATAATGAAAGGATCAATGCTGTATATTGATTTTACGTAAGTGTTAAGGGGTTACTTTATAACTGGTAAAAACCACTGCAAGAGGCTTAATGCAATAACTAGCAGCTGCCATTTGGACAATTCGGGTCACATGCCTGTCGACTCGCCATCTTTGTTGTACTTGAAAGAAATTAGCTTGGGGAAATAAGAAAAATTGAAGGGACAGTGAGGGAAAGAGACAGACTTTCATCTCTGAGAAAAACAACTCTTAATAAACAACTCTTTATAGGGGAAGATGCCCTTTTAACAATGTTCTTTTTATTAATGGGCCCAATTTTTTCCTTCATTTTCTTTCTGGTTTAGATGGTTCTGCGCCAAGCCTTTCCATCACCAGCTCAATACGTGCCCCATGTGCCGTAACTCAATGGGCAGCTGCTGAAATTGTGTTTGTTGAGAGTGTTGCAGGCTAAAGTGTCCGAGTGCCCTTACCTGCCCCCCCCCCTTACCGAAGCCCCCTGTTAACAGCGATGTACAACACGAACACTGATAGCGAGACGAACAGGCAGAGCAAAACATCTTTTGCAATATAACTGAAACGAGGAATCATTCTGACATCTTTATCTTTTACTCTTTTTACGTGTACAAATGTAATAGCTAATATTTAAGGGTATTGCACTGCAAGGGTTGTCTTGGATATTTTGGGAGGCTTCTCATGACGATATGTGACACAAAGAAAAAAGTAATCTTAAAATTCATGAAAGCCAGCAGATGGAAAAAGTGATGAAAAGCAGTGAAGAATGGTGTTATGGAGATCCATACTCTAGGCCACAGAAGAGGGGGGTTGAATTTAGTCTCTATCAACAAATCAGTCAGAATTTAAATATTTACATTAATAACTATTTATAAAAAGGTATACTTTATAGCCATTTTATCATGCATCATGAATGCTCTATGAAGCTCTCACTTATAATGCCCTATAAATACCTTCATAATGCATTATAATGGCTTATACTGACCATTTTAATGCATTATGAAGGTATCTATAGTGCATTATAGATGAGAGCTTCACAGAGCATTCACAATGCATGATAAACACAACTCCGATGTGTTATGCCTTTTTATAAATAGCTATAGCCATGTTTATAATACTTTATAAATTCATTATAATGCATTATGAAGGTATCTATAATGCATTATGGTGGCTGCTTTAAGTAAAGTGTTACTGAAAGAACAATTCTGCATTAGAAATAGACAAGATATGAAAAGGGGGTAAAAATTAAGATGGGGCAAAACACTTGAGGATTATCCCAGTAAGCTACTCTCTGAGGGACTCAGTGCAGCATCAGCAAAGTGGATTGCATGTTGGACTCATGGAATCCCAGGGTACTTTTACAGAAAGGGCTGTTCTGTCACTGTGCTGTTTAAGACATCATAGGAGATCATATTCAAGGTTGTTTGCTTAAATCATGGCATTAGCACCAGCAACTTTAATACAGTATTTTTGGAATCACAGTGGTAATTCACTGGGAATTCACAGTGGTAATTTGCCTTAATTTATAATTCACTGTGATCAAACTGGTCTGCTTTTGTAAGGAACTTACCATATGCATTTATGTACAATGAAGAACATTGTTTCATTACCTTAAAGCAGTAAAGATTTAAGCATAGTATTAAAGATATATGTCAGTAAGAGACAGCACTGCATTTCCTTGTGACTTGCATACTGTTTGTACTGTGATTGTAAGTGTAATATTTTCAAGTATTTACTGGATGAACCAAATACAACTGGAAACTCCCTGTTCCCTTCATGTGAAACACTGTGATGTCATGAAAATTTGATAACACACATGATAATTAATTTGAATCAGTTTAATTTCAATATTTTGTGGAAGAAATACAACATACTTTACAATGCACACAAAATAAGTTGCATGAAAAACACTTTTTATTTATTTTGTCAAATATTTAAACTACACACAAAAGGAAAAGTTAATTGTTTGCTCTGGTGTAAGAGTACAAGGATATAGAAGGTGATTTATGGTGCATCACAAGAGGGTCCATTGGATAAACCAGGTACCAGAGGTGAAGATTTCAGGTCCAGAGAGTACAAATCCAGACCAAGATTTTGTTTCAACCAACCAGTTGAGTACTCTGTGACTGTGACTCTTTATGCTCAACTGATTGGTTGAAACAAAATCTTGGTATGGATTTGTATTCTCTGGTTCTGTGGACTTGATATCTCCACCACTGCCAGGTACCATTTCATTTCTATTCACTGCTCTGAAATATTGTAAAAACATATAACATCCATTGATCTTCTGTGTATCTATGGTGCATAAGTGTGCGTGTCCTTACGATTTATATTAACGGTACATTTTATAAGCTGTATGTGCACACAGATGCAATAAACCAGGTGTGCAAGTACAATTTTTGCACAATGAAGCATGTCCACCAGACGCCTGCCAAAGCTGTGCTAGATGCCGGTGTGTTCAGGCAGTGGGTAAGACACATCTTGTGCCCTAAGAGCCTTTAGCAAATGAGACCTGGCAAACTATCCAGCAGAACCTAATGTTCCCCTTCTTGTATTAGTCAGAGCACAAACAGAAAAGCACACGGTCGTAAGTCTCTTCCTGCAGTCAAGCGGCTGCTCTCATTTGCATTGTTCTTTTTTCTTTTTTTTCTTTTTTACTCTGCTGACGTGGGCGTGGGAGACTGGTGTGTGGGGAGGGCGGGGTCTGTCACAGGGTGACACGCACAGATAGGTGGCCCCTCCGTTGGCGGACTCCAGCGTGTGCACGGCGACCAGATCAATGGCGTCCGGGGATCGTGGATATCAAAGGCTGCTGTTTGGCAGCCTGGACGGCTCCATGGACGCCGAAAACTGGGGGGGGCTTACCCGTCATACAGTAGCGGATGGCTCGCATCTTCATACGCCTTGGCGGGGTCCTTCAACAATAAAGATGGCGCATTGAAGGTGTGTGCGTGTGTGGAGCGATTTTACCATATTTAGTCTTTTTTCCGTCTTTTTTCCGTGACCGTGCTTGTAAGACAGCCTGAGCTGTGTACTGCTTCCAGAACGGCTCTGCACATGACCAACACCCCGGGCTGCAATAATAGATTTATTTTTTAAAAAAAAGGTTCTGTAGTGTTGTTTTGTTTTTGTTATTTTAAAAATGGAGTATTTTTGAGTCCCTTGTTAGCTCCTGATATTGCTACAGGAGTTGTGTATGTATAGGGATATATATTTTTATTCACAAAGACCACAAATAAATATTTTTAGATGTTATCTTTCTTCAGGTGTCTATTTGGTATGTGAAGCGAAGAAATGATGGCGAATTCTTTCTAAGCAGTATGTTCCTGCTTTATGCGTTTATATACACTGTTGCAGACTAATTGACTTCTTGGATTAACAGTTTGATTTGGGATTAGCTAATCCAGGGTTCTCAGGGTGTCAAACTGATTAATTTATTGTTCTGACTCGCTTGATCTCGGTTTAGCCCCAAACCAGGATTTAACTTTATGTAAATTGAGGATGCTGCAGTGTGAAATACGGTTACTTCGTAATGTGGTGCAATGCCTAGAGATAGCAATCATTAGTTTTATTCTTTTTTTGGTTGTCAAAAGACACGTTGGCTTACAAAAAGTATTGGGGGGGGTGGGGGGGGTAGGGATTTATGGCCATTTCAGGAATGACAATCAGGTGATTGAGGTTTTAAAGGTTGATTACATTCATCTACCTCTTCATTCCCAGATTTAATTGATGATTTTAATTTCTCCCACAATAACCTGGGTCATAATTCTTTCCCTAGATATAATGTGCAGTCAACGACTCTTGTTCTTGACAAATTGCAGTTTTTAAAATTGCTACATCTGCCAAAAAATTTTGCCTCGACCATTTTCTTGCCCAGTCCCCCGATACCCTGCTCTGTTTTTAAGTCCCAAGAAACGCTACACTTCGTAGACGTGTTTAAAACCTAATCAAGTCGCGAGATGGGTTTCCCTGAAAATGAAGACTCGAAATTTGAGATCTTCTTTCCATAATTAATTCGTGTGTGCCGTCGGTGATGCCTTTTAGAAGGTTGCAGAGCTGGCCTGATTGTTTGACGAGTGGCAGGGATCGAAACGACAGGGGAGGTGCAGGACGTGTGGGAGGCCGGTGTGGTGAAGGCAATTCCTGATGTTGATTGCAAAGGAAAATTCCCTATGAAGCAAATAGTTTGTTTGTGAAGGGAGTGCTACTGTCATTAGCCCTGGCAGGTGATCAGGCTCCCTGGACGAAACAGCGGTGAAGGTCATTATAATGGCTTTTTTCTCCCCCTTGTTTACTCACTGTTTCGTGTATGAATTCCCCCCCCCCCC
>JABFEB020000036.1:10422306-10434554 GCA_019775895.2 Stomatorhinus ivindoensis | reverse complement strand
CCCCCCCCCCCCCCCCCCCTCGTTCCCGTTGCTATTATTTTCTCTGATACTGACTGCTGCCTGGCCCTCTGACAGTAATTAGTCTTGAAAAGGACATTTTTAGCAAAAGCTTTCAAATGTTATTTTTTTCCCCTTTCAGTTAGACAAGTTGTCACCCCACCCCCAGTCCGTCCCCACCTTCTCATCGCTCTTATTCTGTAGCTGCCTTGGTTTCTACGAGCATCTCATTATTCAGATCTTTTACAGTCAGTTTATCCCTTATTAGTTTTGAATCTCGCTTTTCTTTGTACTTATACTTATGAAGGAAGAGTGTGGCCTTGTTACTGCCACTGCATGGATTCTCCCTGGGGTGGGGCAGCCTACCCAGCTAGATGTGACAGGACATCATTTGGCTGTCACTGTTTTTAAGGTCATCCAAACAGCAGGGGGCGGTATCTCCATTTCAGCCACCCCATTGTTTTGTTTTTCCTCTCCACTTCTGTTTCCCAATGGGTATGTACTCATTGCTCTCTTGGGGTTAGAGCGGAGCTATTCTCTGTGTCACAGGGGTGTCGACTGGGAGCACTGGGCCGCCATACCAAAACCGACATCTGGACAAACCTTCAGGAACTTAATCTGCTGTGGGTCTGTCTCAGGGACATAATTAAGCCAAGATCCATCTATCTCAACTGCTTATCCTGGTTGAGGTCACAGAGAGGCCAGGACTCTATCCTTGGCAGTTGAGGGTAGCGGTTTATCCTGCACTGGTTGCCAGTCCATCAATAGGCATGGACATACATCACTTAAGGGACTCCAGGTAGCCTCATTGGACTACTAGAGGAAAACAGAGCAGGGTAAGATATCCCAAATGAGTACATGCAAATCCGTACACAGAGAGTGGAGGTAGAATCTGAGCGCCCAACCCTGGAGGTGTGAGGTAACAGTGTTACCCGCTGAGCCACCCTGGACGTGCAGATGAAAAGCAATTTTCACCCATATGCCCTTGTCTTTTTCTCGCTCTTCCTCAGTGGTCGCCCCGCTTTCTTGCTGCGCAAAGGTCACCGGCCATATTGAGGAACCTGCTCAGATTGGCCAATCACAGGCCCGTAGCCCCATTCCCATTGGCTGTTTGTGAGTGTGTGGTCGGGGCTGAGTGGCAAACATCTAATGGACTTTAGTGGCTTGTCACTCACCGAATTATCAACTGTGCTAAAGTCGACTCTGTTATGAGAGGTGACACAACCGTCTTGGCAAATGACCGACAGAAGCCTGAGGAGGCTCTGTACTCAAAATGAAAGTAACTAAACTGCGTAGCTGGGACTGTTATTAGCTAGATTTCCTGTGTTAAGGAAAGAAAGATTTTACAGCGTTTCAATACAGACACAGGGCGTGAAATGCTGTCTATTTCCGCTATTTTCATCCTGACGTATATCTATCTTCAAGGGAGACTCCTTATATATATGTACAAGAAAGGCAAAGAAATGGTGTTATAAAGAAAAAACATCTAAAGTAACACCACAAAATTATGTCTTACTGAGAAAAAAAAAATCTTTACAATTTTTTTAAAGCCCCCTTATTTTTATAAGGGGCCTTTTAAAAAATTGTAAAGATTTTTTTTTTCTCAGTAAGACATAATTGTGTCATGGGAGAGCAGCAATGGAGCGAAAGTGTACGAGAGGAGAACAGAGCCCCGTAGGCCTCAGCAGGTCACCCACAGTGTTATTGGCAGGGCAGTAATGAAGGGCAGTATTCACAGGGTGCAGAGGCAGGGTGAAGCTGTCAGTGATGCGCCGTGACAGTTATGAAAGAGCAACCTCACTCAAACCCCTTCTTCTGTTTTTGTTCCCTTCTTTAGCTTTAGTTTAGAATACGGTAATTGGTCGATGATATGATGAATACGGTGATTGGTCGATGATATGATGAATCCGGTGATTGGTCGATGATATGATGAATCCGGTGATTGGTCGATGATATGATGAATCCGGTGATTGGTTGATGATATGATGTACTTTCAGTAACCCATCTAACATGGGCCTCTGATCTGGCATGTAGCCCCCGCCCCCCCCCCCCCCACATGTAAGACGCATCACTTCCTGTGCCATTGTCTGCCCGCATGTCGCTCTCCCCGGTTGTCACAGTAACCATCTCACCTTCCCTCTCCAGTCACCCCTAATGGGAAGACGGAACGCCTGCCAGCGGATCTGGGGGCGCCGCCGTGACGACGAAAAGAAGCTCTCTCTCGGCGTAGCCGCAGAGCCGCTTGTGCTTCCCCTCGCATCCTTTATTGTTTCCGTCTTCTCTTCCCAGCTTTCATTTTCTTCCTCCGGTAGATCGCAGAATCCTTTTGGGGTGGGAGCGGCTGACAGCACGAGCTTCAGCGCAGGCCTGTGAAGGGGGGGCAGCCTTGAGGGGGCAGAAGGGGCAGGACAGAGAGAGAGAGAGAGAGAGAGAGAGAGACAGGGTGAGAGACCGGTAGGGCGAATAAGAGACAGGGAGAGAGTGAGACAGAGAGAGAAACCGGGAGAGAAAGAGTGAGAGAGACAGAGAGAGGGGGGGAAAGAGCTCGGAAGAGAGTGTAAAACGAGAAGATGGTCTCAACACAATATTTCTAACTTTTTCAAATTTGCAGGCTACACAGGATTATTTCAAAACCCCTAGACAAAGCTCCCCCCCCCCCCCCCCAAAATAGTGGGTGCCCCAGCCCTGCACCCTGGCCGTGGGTTGTTTGGGGCCAGACAGAAAAAACGTACTGCAATTCAGCACCTGAGTTCCCGCCTCTTAATGGCGTCATATGCGCGCCAATACAATTACATAACTGTAACAGCTAATTACCTTGGACAGCAGCAATTATAATTACAATCAGAAATTAAAGTTTAATTAATGCTAACTATTCTTGGCGTGGTTCGCCGGAATGTTATTGCGGGCGATTCTCTTTGGTTTTATTTCTTGGTAATTGAGGAAATTTTGTCCAAAGTGATTAAAATCACCACAGCCAGATGATAGGGTCGCACCGCTGAAAGCTTGTTAATTACCTGGATATTTTTATTGTCTGTTCAATTTAAAAATACAGTGCTAGCTAATACCTATAAGTGAATGATTCCATATATTTTCCATGCAAAATGAGGAGGCTTTTGTTTGTTCTTTGATTATGGCTGGAAAACCAATTAAGACAAAACATCACCATTATGCTCAGGATACAACAAATAAACAAATAAACTCATACTACATTTGACCCGGTGGGGCATGGGATTGCAGCCCATGTTTGTAAACGGAGATGCTGTGTTACTCAGATAACCCACCTTAGGTTTCAGGGAGGTGAGTGAGGGACAAGGGGGGGAAGGGGGTATTGGCTAGCTTTGGTTGTATTTTGGTAATACCGGATACCGTGATATTTTCATTCGGTTTTATTGGGAAGGAATGGAATATCTTTGCTTTAATAATGCAGCCAAAATACCATATACTGTGCTAAAATGTCTGGACCATGTGACATTATTAAAAACTAGATGCCACCCAAGCCTAATGCTCCATGGTCATGGAGGTAAAACTTCTTGCTGGCTTATTTTACCACAATTTAATAGCAGAATGACAGATTTCAGAGACATTGCGCATCACTTGCAGGTTTCAGGGAGCTGACATCTGATTGGTTAGTCCCACTGCTGCTAGCGGCTTGGCCCCACCTCCTCTGCAATGTGACTGGTGATCTCCCTGAACCAATCAATAGTCCTTCTGCCCTCAGAATGTTTTTGTGTAAGTAAAACTCCCATGAGCTGTTTCTTCCAGCTTGCCTTCACCTTCATGGGATTGAGAGCATCTGAATATTGAATAACCACTTTATTATATCTTTAAGCATTTAATAAAATAGCCATACTTAAATGTAAAACATGGTGCATGCTGCATTTTCGAAGAACAAGTTCCGCGTGCACAGGGAACCAACCCCTTGTGTTGCATTTCTCGCCATTTAGATCCAAAGCGCTTTGTTGCGTAACCTTTTCCCGTGACTTTCTCTACCTTTTACAGTATGTAAGGAGAGGCAGACACGGCTGAACCAAAGAGCATTTCCAAGATTAGCTACAATTTGGAGGGAGAATAGAGTCATGTAACAAGGCAGCGGAGGGAAGGAAGCAGAGTTGGTGAAAACAGAATGGGCAGCAGATTCAGGTTCCAGAAGGTTCCACAGCAAGATGTAGGATCTGGGTGTGGGAGGGTGACTGACCAGTGACCAATGTTATAGCATCATACCCAAATGATCGCTTGAAGCTGTGAAGGTTTTGTTTGGTTGCTATCATGCCATTGTTTTGAATCAGTCATAGTTTTTGCTTCAGTCATCGTAAGAGGATATGAAAACATGTGTTCGCATTACCCACAGTAACTTCTGTTTTCTCATACATTAAATGGGATAGTTCTAGAACTGAGAAGTTGAGTAGTTGTATTGATACGCTTCTGTAACTGTGTGTGTCACTCAGCCTCTTTATTTTATTGCATCAATCTGCTTGGAATCAACAGATTTTTTTCCTTGTACTGGGCTGGGCCCCAAGTCTAAGTCTTCTTTCTCGGAATAGCCAATCAACGTCTTAGGACTAATTTATCTTAGTTCCTATTGGTCTGACTGTTACAGGCAAAACAAGTGATGTGTAGGTATCTTGCTAGCATCCAAAATAACTCACAGAACTTGTGTCAAGTAAATTCATATTGCTGACCTCGTTGCTGTGACCTTACTAATAAAGTCCACAGTTTCGCCTTAGAACAGTCTCTACTCTGACTTTTTTTTCTACTTCAATCATGAATACTGCATTTCGACCAATTAATTTCAGCGAGAGGATCGTTTGAGATTGGAGCTCAGTGAGGCATTACGAGGAAGCAGATGACACCAGTGAATATGTAGAAATCCACTTTTTTGTATTTTTACATGGGAAGAATTCATCTGTCCGGATGTGTAACAAGTTCAGCATTAATAATTTTGCATTTTCTGGGGCACTGCGCAAATCCCTGTTCTTCTCGTTCATAGCTCAACAGGGTCATAATTTTCAAAAATGGACGCAGTACTTTTAAATGCCCAGATACAGCACTTACAGCAGACAGTGTTTCAAAAACAAACATGGGAGATTTTCCATTTGATAGCATCATGGAAGCATTAAACGACGATTTATTAGCATTTAAATATTTTGCGCATCATCCCATCAAACCTTCGACCATAGGATGATCAGTCTCCAAGGTACCTGCCATGTTTGCCTTCCTGGATATGCATATGGTCTCACTGTCCTGTGAAGCCACAGAACCTTCCGGAAAAGGCATCAACTCCAAGGCCCAAGGCATGATCTAGCCCAGCTGCAGAGAGTCCCGGATATTAATGGTCAACTTCAATCGATTGATAGAGTCACGGTTATGAATCAGAAGATGAAGATGAAGAGAAAATTGGTCACTGAAGTCCCGCTGCCCACAGTTAACTGCTGGTCCTCCAACTGCAACCCAGAGCTTGAGATCTTCACCCTTAATTTAATGACTGTATGGGGTGACGTTGCCATTTTGATATTGTTGGTGTTTTCTGGCCAGTGGTCTTCCTCTGCTTTGTCATCTCTACTGCTTGCGCTACGCTAAGCGTTTCATATTTGTGCTTTATAGGTTCCTGTCGACAAGTAACTCGGGCTTAATTACAGCTGATGTACACGGCTTTCTAACTGCCTGTGTGATTTACATCGCATTAGGAGCGCCGTAAACAGCAGTGGAACCGAACGAACGAGCAGATGTTCTTTTCGTTATTTGTCTAACCTTCTGAAGAGCTGTCAAGCGTGCAGCTAGGGGCTACCTGGGTGCCACGAGTGCCACTGCGGCGGGATTCCTGTGCAATGTCCGAGAACTGGGGAGGGAGACCCGCCCCCTTCCCCCTTCCCACAATTACAGGGGCCGTGCAGGTGCACCTGGTCCCTCCAGAGCTTTATCTAGTGGCTGCCACCTGGTGTCTCTCCACAGTCTACATCCTCTGCTAAATTACAGTTCAATACCAATTAAGGCGTTTTGTGCTCAGCGAATGCCCGCGGATTACGCAAACAATTACCCTTTCAGACTTCGTAACGTGATTTAGGGGGAGACCGTGCTGACATGAGTTAGCCTGCGTCATGTCAGCTTAATGAAATATTAACAATGTCTTGTAAAAGTAGCGCGACCAGCTTTCTGTCAGAAGGCAGTCAATATGTCAGTTGAATAAACATTGCTGATGTTTTTTATTTTATTTTTCTACTTCGTAAAGGTACGGGTATCTGTTCCCATAGCATCCCCGGCTTTTTAAATGACAGTGAACGTTTGTTCTTGAGATGTCATATTAAACTTAACATCAGAACCAGGGAAAGCCTCTAGCTTGGGGTTATGATCCGTGCAGGCTTACCCTGCAAGAAGCTCTGGGAAAACGAGGGAGACAAGAAAACAAATGACAGCCGAAAAATAAAAAGGAAAAAAAAGTCAGAAAGAGATCAATCAGAACCGGTGACGCAGTTCATACTGTGCACCACGTACTTACAGTTTGCACCGCCGCTGTGTCAACAGCAACAGAGGTAGCCTCCTCGATTCATCACAAGTTTTGCTGTCAACTTAATTAGTCGCTTCTGACATTAATTACATGAAGTGCAAGAAGTCACAATCTCAAGTAGATCAAATTAAGCGCCGTGCAAATCCTGAAGTGTCTCATTCCAGCCGCGGTGCTGACAATCGTCAATCTTGGGGGAATCATGTGACTGCTCTCAGCTGCTAAATTGGATCTTAACGCTGGAAATTATCCGATCTGTGTAAGTGAGTGTTTGCCTAGTGGCTCCTGAAAAAACTGTGTGAGATCATATTGCCAGTGCACATATGCAGATAAATTACAAACAGCACATTCACCCCATTTTTTTCCTTGCTAAGTCCAACAATACACATAACAAGTATTAACAGGTTTTGTAATTGTATGTGTATATAATTTTGTATATGCTATCCATGTTATACACTTATTTATCCATACAGTGAATAATACTGGCAATAAATTCTGGAACTATATTGGTTTGTTTATATCTGTTTTGTACTCTGTTAATGTTGACTTTGGAATGTAACAGTTATATTGTTTATTATAATGCGTTTGGCAAATTTGTCCTCTAAGGAACATTTTTGGCTGCATGGAATGAAAGAGTGCTGCATATATTTGTACACACACACACACGTATTTTGTATGTGTGTATTCATATATATATATATATATATATATATAATAACGTATAGGCTATAATGTGTTGCAACATGCAGTCACTTTAGTTAATATGGTTTACGTCGCCCCCAAGAGAGGGTGAAAATTTTGAGCAAAAAAGAAAAACAGCTGTAGGGAGCAATCTTCTGTTTCCACGGTAACATCAATTCATATTCCTTAGTCTGAGAAGCTGTCAGATAGGCCACTGCTGACTAACCCTGAGAGCGAGCGAGAAAGAGAGAGGGGGGGGGGAGAGCGAGAGAAGGCCAAATGTCCACCTTCCTCAGAACATATTAGCCTCAGAGCCTGCAGAAGAAGCTGACCTTTATTGGACCCAAGATGAGTTTATCTGTATTCTCATTGTGTAAAAAACACAAATTATAGCGTGACATGCAGATGTGGTTGCATGTTATTGATTATATTAATATATACATTTACTGCAATGGACTTCCCACTCATATCAGCAACAGTATAGGTACTTCATCTATGCGTCCAGTTGTATAGGGAGATGGAAAGTGACAATGGATAAAGTGCTATGATAGGCAGCTTGAAGCGGAGATGAAATGTGGCTATGGTGCCGCAGGATCAGTGACCATGTCCTCATATACCTACCAGAAGGTGAAAACACGGGTCTGACGTTCTGGGCAGCTTTACTTAGACAGGCTGTACATTGAAACTGCTGAGCAGACTTACATATAATCTTTACAGTATGGGCGTACAATCCGGGCGGTTTGATTTAATGAGCAGACCTCGGTCAGGGCACACACTGACCTTGTATCTTGGGGATTGCTGGAACGATATAGCTGTAAGGTTTTATTGAATAGCCTGAGAAGCTCCTTGTCCCCCATCCGCAGGTGGGGGAGGTGGTCACAAGAGCAAATAAAGAGACACAGGGCTCCAGTCTTCAACTGGGAAGAGACTGGGAAAAGGGGAAACTCTGGTCGTCGTACGCTGCATTCTTTTCATTCGCTTTTGTGGCGTTTGGCTGAGAAAGGAGCCACGATCGGGGTGGGGGCGGGTAGTAGGATGGCTAAGGGTCGGTCACCGTCAGCGGTGCGGGAGGACGCGGAGGAGAAGGTGAACATCAAACTTCGAAGCATTTCTGGAAAACACGGAATTGCGTTCTTAAACTTTTTATCGGTTTTGGCTGCTGTTTGCGGTGCTTATTCTTTATAATTCCTTTCCCAGTCGCCCCTTTGTCGACGAGGGGGTGCACAAAAGGTGACACGCTTGCAGGCGGAAATTTGCATACCCCCAGCCGCTGCCACCGCCTCCTTCCGCACGCGATGCTGGATGGCATGCGGCGGTGACGGCCAGCTTGTTCCAGCCTTGTCAGGGATTTATGTTAATGGAGCACCTTTGGTAGAGCGGGGGGGTCTGCTGACAGCAACAGCTGCAATTTCAGGATCCTAAGGCTAAAAGCGTCTGAGTCTGCTGGAGATTCCCTGCAAACTGTGTGTGACAGGAAGCTCGCCAGCGGCGGCGGGGGCGGGGAGGGGGAGGGGGAGTGCTGCGCAGCCAGCCGCGGCCGCTGACCTAATTAAAATGTTAATTGACAGTGTGATGTCATCACGAGAGCCATGAAGCTCCCCGGCTAGTCGGATGCAGAGTTATAGGTTCTAGGAATATGCTTCCGGTCTCTAGACATTAGCTAGAACATGTCCTCTGAAGCCCTCTACATGGACAGAGAACAGTGAGCATGACCAGGCTTTCAGGCACAGTTTTTCAGGGGCTTCAAAGTCACCCAGGCCTCAATGGAACCTTCTGTTTTATTAAGGCCAGGACACCGTGAGGATAAAACTGTAAGCAACCACTTTGTGTTTCAAGTACCTGCTGATCTCAGTTTTCCTTTGAGAGTTCAGTGTTCCTTTCTTGCTTATTTCTCGTCTGTTTAGTACATAAATTCTGTAAACCTGAACTTACGTACTGAAAACCGGACCCCCTGTCAGTAATCAGCATCTGATATGGGGCTCGTAGTTTCAAAGACGTTTCTGTAAGACTTTACTTAAGACCATGTTTTTAGTAATTTATAAGCACATTCATAATGTATTGTAATGCATTCATATAGCATTATAAACATGGGTATAAATAGTTATAAAATCGCTTACATCATAGCCATGTTTATTATGCAGTATGACTGCCTTATGAAGCTCTCATCTATAATGCACTATACTTTTATAATGCAGTTACAAAGTATCCCTAATACTTATATCATAATATTATAATCCTATTATAATGCGTTATAAAGGTATCTATAGTGCATTATAAATGAAAGCTTCATAAAGCATTCATAATGCATAATATACATGACTATAAGTGTGATACCATTTGTTAAATTTTTATAGCAATGTTTATAAAGCTCTATGAATGCATTATTATTTGTCATGAATGTGTTGAGAATTTACTAAAAGCATGGCCTTATGTAAAGTGTTGCCAAATTTTCATTCATTCTTCCAATACATTGAGTAGCGACGCCCTGTTGAATTCACATCACCCAGGCATAAACTTTGCCCCCTTTTTCCTCTCACAGGATGGCGATGAAAAAGATTAGTGTGCGCTAATTTGTCAGATAATCTGGAGTTACTGTGGCCAGTCATCTCCTCTCTGGCTGGGGGAGACGGACGCCTGGGAGCCATGGCGGGGGGGGGGGGGGGGGTTTGGGGAATGCCAGCCCCCACTTGCTACCAGCAATGCCTCTAAAATTTCTAAAATGGTTTCCTCTACACTAAGCCTTGAGCACCTCGGAAGTCAGGTTTTGGATGTACAATTCACAGTAAAAGCTAAATTAAATAAATACAAACAAAGCATAAAAATAAATTACGTGTACAACCTATTATTGGAAGTGCAATGCCCTTTAAATCCTGTTTCTGTCATTTGTGCATTGGATGATTTAATGGCAGGTAGCTACCAAAACGACAGAAACATTTCAGAAAATTAGAAAAAGAAAAACTGTCATCTATAATACATTATAGACATCTTCATAATGCATTATAACGGTGGGTATAAGGATTAATAAAGCATGACAGCATCTTCCATTGACAGTCATAAGGCATTATAGTATTGATTATAATATTTCATAAGTTCCATTGACGCTGTCATCTATAATGTACTATACATACCTTAATAATACATCAAAGCGGTTTCCCCCTCCATTCTGGTCATTCTTCTCTGTAGAGTAAATACCAGACAATACAAAACCATTCTGACTGAGCACATTGATCCTTTGTTGAAAAAGTTTCATCCAATGGGGTGAATGGTCGGTGAAGGTTCTGCTGGGCATGTAAACCATATAGACCACTTGCTATGGCCATGGCAGTTGGCAGACCTGAGCAAAGTCATTTAATCACTTAGCTGATGTTCTGAGAGGGGCACCATTTATCCATCATCAAAATTAGTCTAATTTCTCATGGAAGAATGATGCTACGTCCCTCTAACCCAATGTAGACACTTGTATGTACATTGAAGGTGCATTGAAGCTGACTCTCGTTTCCCCAACATCCATTTAAGATGTATGTGGGGTTTTTGTTTAATTTTACATTTAGTTATCTGCATGTGCATGAACCTGGCAGACTGACAATATTTCCTTGACATAAGGAAGTCTGGTCTTTCTAATGTTCTTCCAGCTGAAGAACAGGCATCTTTAGCTGCAAAGCGAGACCTTGATTCCATAATGTTGCGTCTTATTTGAACAATAATGTGTAAATGTGAAACTGACTGTACGGATTCCGGGTTCCATTTCAGTTCAGATAGAGTAATTAACAACAGACGTACTGTACAGTGTATAAGCTAGTCTGGTGCCTCAGTTGATTTCAGAAATGTCTGAAGGGTTTCATATTTTATTGTTTGAAATCATTGCACCTAATATTTTACTATAAATGTCTAAGTTGTTTTGTAAGCTGTCTCATAAGAAAAAAAAATCTGTTTTGTGGGTTGTGATCTCTGGCTCTTAGAAACACTGGCTCTTGTAGTATTTAGCAAACAACAGTTATTCCATAAATTTATGATAGTGATGGTTTCATTTATTCTGGAAATGTCCTTCATTCTCACCAGGAGTACGTTTTCCTCACAATGGATATGGATTCATATTTAGCTCATAGGGCTGTGTGTCATTTTCCTTGCACTTGGTAAACACCAGCAATGTCGGTATGCATACCAGATCATACAACACGGCCAATTTCGCAACAATCTACTGCAAAGAAAAAAAATAGCCTAAGCGGCATACTAACCAAGTGTACCAACACGAGGCAAGGCGATACTGAAACTCTGCGGAATTCGATTTTTCATCTTTCAGCTGAAATAATGCTACAACTGCCAACTGACTCTAGAACGTTATGCATGTTTATTGCTACTAGCTACAGTTGATCCAGCCAATGGAATTTTGGGAAAATCAGAACAATGGCGCAATATTTCCATTTCGAATTATCTTCTTCCTCGATGGTATCCTTCTTTGTTTTTATTTAGAAGGATATTCAGAAGTTTATGGGCTTCTATGACGGCGCACATGCACAGATCAAAGAGCTGGCCGCTGGAGTACTTCCTGGCTTTCGCGCGGGGAGAAAAGGCTATGAACACAGCCGTTCCTCTTTGGTCCTTGATGATGTTCACATGGGGGTCTGGGGCATTGTTTGAATTTCATGTGAAGTATTTCAAAGAGTACGGCTCTCTGGGCCTGGTCATGCTGGTTCAAAAGCACCAAGACAGACTCTAGACATGAATATCTTTCTGCAGCCATTTTTTGGTATGTAAGCTGCGTGCGGGGCTGGAATGCTACTGCGCACACTTTCATCAGCACCCGTGAATGGTTTGCCATTTGTACACCAGCAAAACAGAAGAACAGAAGTTTATGTAAATAGTAGCTTTCAAAAGACATGTTAAAAATAACGCATCTTTGCATGAAGGAAGACGTGATAAATTAATATGAAAGAAAAAATATATATATATAGGAATACTGACAGTGACAGGCACGGTGGTGCAGTGGTTAGCACCACCTCTGGGACCTGGGTTCGAGTCCCCGCCTGGGTTCCATGTGTGTGGAGTTTGCATGTTCTCCCTGTGCCGTCGT
>JABFEB020000036.1:10384703-10403021 GCA_019775895.2 Stomatorhinus ivindoensis | reverse complement strand
CCCCCCCCCCCCCCCCCCCCCCCCCCCCCCCCCCCCCCCCCCCCCCCCCCCCCCCCCCCCCCCCCCCCCCCCAGGAGTGCAACTGATGAATGGCCTGTCCCCAACCTGAGATGGTGGGGGGGAAATCTGAGCAAAAATAATAGGAGCCAATAGCTGGTGTGGTTTGGGACTGGGGCTGGCCAGGGGGTTGTGGGCGGAGTTTTGGGGGGGGGGGTTGGCTCCCGTCTTCAAAAGCATCTTCAGTGCCTTATTTAACATGCTAAGTGTGACAGTCTGGAGAAATTTGATTTAGCTGCATTGGGTGGGGGGAGTGATTAAATTAAGCGTGCGCTCCCAGCGATCGGCAGGCCAATAAAGGGGCGTCGCGTTTCCACGCCGGTGCGGCTCCCGGTGCCTTTCTGAAGTGCGTGGACTCGGCTTCGCCCCGTGTCTCCCGCGTGACGGCCCGTCTGTCTTAATGAAAGCCGCGCGCGTTCCACGCGCCCGCGGAACAAACGCGCAGTTCTGAATATCTCGCCGACATTGGGCGTCTCGCTGGGTGCCAGGCAGAGTTCAGGGACAGGCAAGGAAAATCAGAGAGCGGCAGCAAAAAGGAGGGGAGGGGGGGGGTAGAAAAGAGACGGGAGGGAGACAAGAGTGCACATTTTCTCTGTCTTTGATTTCTGCTTTCTGCAGACTTTAAAGTCAGGATTCTCTCTCTCTCCCCATCCGTTCCTCGTCTTATACAGTCTGCCAGAAAATCATGACAGGGTTTTGACATCTTAAAAGTCACTGTAGCAGACTGCAGGTGCCTGGAGTAGGGAGAAAAATATATGTATATATGGCAGCTTGCTGCTGTTCAAGACAATGGCCAATTTCTTTCAGCAGGGATGGAATTCCCCAGCGGTGTCCCAAGATGCCATTAAAATGTCTCTAGCAGAGGAGAGTCCGCATTAAAGATGGCCGGCCTGCTGCAGAAACACAGTACACGTTTCTTCTGAGAATTAAGGATGCCGTCGCAAAACCGTTATGGGGCGAAATAAATGTAGCAGAGTGAAAAGATGTCTCAGAGATAATTTTCCACACCTAGGCAATTTGTCGAAAGCTCCATTCGAACAGCCTGGCCTTCTGAAAGTCAAAGAGATGCTGAATTTTTCATGGCCGTGTCTGGTAACCAGGGGTGCATCTGATCCTCCCCACCCCCTCAACACACACACACACACACACACACACACACACACACACTCACACAGGTTTGTAATTATATCTTTGTGGGGACTCTCCATTCATTTCTATGGATAAATGACTGATCTCAACGACGACCTTAACCCCAACCCAGCCCTTACCTTAAGCATATGTAACCAAACTAAATACAAGACTTTTGGCATTTTTAGTTTTTTGAGATCTTTGTGGGGACCTGAAATATGTTCCCCACAACATGAAAATAATAGGTTTTTATTACATTGTGGGGGACATTTGGTCCTCACAATGTAATATTAACCTAATCCACACACACACACACACGCACACACACCATTCTCCTGCTGCTGGTTGCCTGTCACACGCAACTGAATTTAAACCAGAAGCTGTAAACCCCTTCAGGATATCAAATCCACTGACTCTCATTTCTAACTAGGTCAGTGCTTACAATAGCTGCCACCCTCTCTCTCCTTTACTTCATTTGATCTATGCAACAACGTCGAGCACTCGCCTTATATGCAAACATTAGCGTTGCCTATATTTGCAAGTTAAATCGAATGGTTTTCTTTTTGTTATTCTCCCTCTATGTATAAAACAGTAAACCACACAATACTTTAAATCCTCGATTTTTTTTTTGTTGATATTCTGTTAAAGGAATTTTGCTCCTCCATGCAATAAATAGATGTGCAGAGCGTACAAAACAGGATTGTTTTTTTTTCTTGTAAAAATTTTTGTCCTTTTTTTTCTTTGGAGAGAACAGAGTAGGCAGGTTTTTTCTTCGAAGTCACCTGCCTGGTGTTGCTGCACGTTATGTCGCACTGGCTTTCCATCCTGTGTTTGCTTTGGTTTTGCCTTTAGTTCGACAAGCTAAGTGTGTTACAGAAGCAGAGATTGCGCAAAAGGGATAAGAGTAATATATTAACCATAGTATCAAGGGGCACAAACAAGACGGCAGCCTTCCCCTCCATCGTTCTCGATTTCATTCAGCGTCTTCCTCCATACTCAGTTATCCTTAAGGTGCCTTCAAAAAAGAACTGCATGAATAATGAATTTAGCCTGATTCAGAGAAATAAAAATTTCTTATTGATTTTTCTGCCTCTAACACAAAATCGCAGACAAGATAAATAACCTGCAGCCTGATTCTTCTTTTCAGATTCTCTCTTTTCTTGAAGAAAAGTGATATAACTGTGCTTGTCTGTCTGCATTGCGTTGCTGAGTCAGACAACAAGGCACCGAAGTTCTGATACTGAGAATTTTTGAGTAAGACGACAGCGCTTATAAACAGATCACAGCACCTGTCCCCTCCCTGTGTGCTCAAAAATGTGCGGGCTCACAAAGAAATGTGGTCCGAGTCTTTTCCAGATAATTCTGGAAGGTACCGTGGCTGCACATGACCAAAGGCGGCATCTCTGCAGCTTATTTAAATGCCCCCTCCCCCTACCCCACCTCCCCGGCATTCCTTCTCTCACACCCTGGATTCCCTCCACCAAACCCGTACAGGAAGCCATCTTGTGGCTGTAAGTGAGCGTTCTCCTAGCTCTCCTCTGCCCTTGCTTCGGAAGCCAGCCTACTCCCCCCCTTTTTTTTGCGCATTCAGCACGACACACAGCAGTGACGGTCTTGGGCAAATTGCATTTTCAGCCGGTTTTGAGATCAGCTTGTCCTCCTGGGGATAAAGCGTAGACACAATCGCAAGGTGCGGTTCCTCTCGCCAATGTCGACGATCCGCTCAGTGCGCTGTAGTCCTTGGAATTGGCGCTGCATTACCTCATACGGTCGTCCACCAGGTTGTGTCCTAAGAGGATTTGATGTAGTAACAGAAAGAAGTTTATGTAATTAAAGGTGGGACTATGAAGGAGAGATATTTTAGGTGAGGTCTGTGGTAGTTTACCGTGGGCCTGTTCAGATCTGGCTCAGAAATGAAATGAAAATGAGATTTAAGTAATTCCCAAATATAGGAGAGTTATGGAAATGTGACTTAAATGCACAATTATGAGGTTTGATGTCCGAGCTAATTCTGTATATCAAGTTATTAAGAAGGAACCTCTACCCTTATAAAATCTTTTATTTTATTTTATTTTATTTTTTATTTTAACAAATGTCCCCAAGGTGTCACTCAAGGAAAGCAAAAGGGAAGATTATGTCAACTATGACAACTTACCATGCCCTTCTTTCGACTTTCAGGATCTCGATTTCTCATTACATCCACGGGAGCCTTGTATATTCTGGATGTACAGAATGAGGACGGATTGTATAACTACCGCTGCATCACACGGCATCGCTACACCGGCGAAACCAGGCAAAGCAACAGTGCCCGCCTCTTTGTCTCAGGTGAGAACGACGTGACAAACATTGATTGGGTGAAAGCTGGAGCGATGGTCATGATTGGTCAGCCTCATGGAAACCCCCTTGTTCCACGGTTGACCGTATATATAACGTATCTGTTCCTTTCCACCGGCGGATCCTCAATCCCAAGACCCGACGAACTCCGAGCCGGTGATCCTGGATGGCTTTGACCGGCGTGAGGTCATGGCTTCCCATAGGGTGGAGCTTCCCTGCAAGGCATCAGGGCACCCAGCCCCCAAGTACCGCTGGCTGAAAGATAACAGTCCCCAGGAGTCGGACACCCGCTTCCGGCAGAGTGTGACGGGCTTGGTGATCGAGAGCACGCGGCCCTCCGACACTGGCACCTACGTGTGCGAGGTGTGGAACAGCTACGGCAACGCCGAGGTTATCGGGCGCCTGCTGGTGAAACGTGAGTGAACAGTCCAAGCTTCTTCTCCATTGTGATCCCCAAGTCCTCGAGGCATCTAAGCCACAACCTACTATGTCCCAACACCATCCTCTGTGTGTCTATCCATCACAGGAATTAATGGAATAATGAAAACTTTAGCTAGCCATTGTCATTATGTATATCTCAACGGCAACTGAGACCTCTGATAAACATAAACATCTGCCAGTAATTGCATTTAATGTAACACGTCGTTACAATTTCATTGCAAGATGCCACAAAGTGCTTCTCTTCAAAGGGAATCAAAAAGCACAAATACAAAGTTTCGACTATGCATTTATGATGAGGTTGTCCACCTCTGAGTACTTGATAGGTAGACTGGTTTCTTTCATTATGAAGGATGTTGACAATGCCTCTGTCATTGCTTTGCCTTATCCTTCACTGGTAATATAGCATGCCTGTTAATGGCTGGTCAGGCAAAAAAAGCAACAATGTTCAGCCAATTAACAATGCTCTTTCATTGTTTTTTTCCAAACAAAGGAATGGCTCAAAGAATGGAAACATTAAACAGAAATCAATAAGACTCTTGTAGGAACAGTGACACAATGAAAATGGAATCTATTTCTAATGTTCCGTAGCATAATAATTAACTGAAAATTGGCTTAACAGGTTAATAACTGCTATACTTTGTTCCAAAATATTTTCCCCCAATCAAAGCTGAATTTGGTTATTGTATTTATTTTCTGGCCTTGTTGTCAGGTCTGGGGCAAAGACCGCAGCACCTTTTTCCGCTAATCATTTTTTTCCACCCAATGGACTAGACGCTCAAACTCTGTCAAATGCTACTCAGTGGCTGACAGATGAAGGTAACCGATACAGTCTCGATTAATTATATACTGGAGCATGTTTTAGTGAAGGTAGTGCTAGCTGGACAGCAATACTCTGACGGCCCTGAGATACTGCAGCATCTTCTTCAGCCCTGTGTAGCTTTGGAAGTTGCAGCTGCCTGGCCACCAAAACATAGCTATCATGTGGAAAGCGGTGGCATTAGCAAAATGAATGTATTGTCAGTAATTCGAATTGATTAGCTCGGTGAGAAAAATATCTGATAAACAGACAATGAAGTACATGCAGATACCCATTCCACAAAATCACTGATAGCGTCAAATTAAGAACGTCGTTTATAACGTGCACCTCAGTTTATATAAAAGTAACTAGTGAACCCAAATCATATTTAAGTATTGAATTAACTTTGCGTTTAAATGGCAAATCACTGGGATAATAAGACACGGAACAGAAAATAATGGTAATGACCATTTTCTAATTTTCTTCAAACTTTGTGGAAACTTTTTAGAATTTCGTGTTTCGAGAGGAGTTACAAGAGCAGAAGCACGAAACAGAGGTTATGCTTGGAACAAAACAGTTGGGTGACAATGTTTTTGTGTCATTGTCATACGTAAGGGATGCTTTGTTGTTGTTGTTTTAATAATGGCCTTACCCCCTGGTTTCTGTGGTGAGTCATCTTGACGCTGTGCTGTTTCAGAGCCCCTGAAGGCGGTGATAAGTCCACGCAAGGTGAAGGGCAGCGTGGGAAGTCAGGTGTCCCTTTCCTGCAGCGTGACAGGCTCGGATGAGTACGAGCTCTTGTGGTATCGCAATGGGGAGGTCATCTACCCAGGCAACAACGTGCGGATCACCGGCAACAGCCGCGAGAACTTGGTGATGGAAGGCATGGCCAAGAGTGACGGGGGTGCCTACCAGTGCTTCGCCAGGAACGGCAAGATGTCCGCCCAAGACTTTGTGCAGGTCATCTTGGAAGGCGAGTATCTGTAACACAGGCCTTAACATTAACCAGTGGGTTTTAAGGCTGATATGGTTGCTTGCTTATGCTGGGACATACTCAACAGCATGGGTGAGTTTAATTGTTGCGCAACAACAAACCATCCGTGGGTGAAATGGAGGGTCTTTAGAGGACACAGGCCAAAAACAGGGGAAACTGGCAGCTTCTTTCCTACTATGCGATGCATCTTCCAGACCCCATTAGATAATGTCTTAATACATCAGTAATATGTTAAATCATTACATTTTGAATTGTAAAGAAATATACGAATAAATTATACCAAGGTCAGTTTCAAGCGGTTTTATCATATTGGATTGAGTGGATGTTACCAGTTTTGCGATCTTCTTGAGCGGAAGGTACTAACAGAAAAGAGAAAAAGGGTGTTACATTTTACATCATTTATGTTCATTCCCTAATATAAATGTTTCAAGTAAAACGTTTTTACTTAAGATTGCCGCTTTAGTAGATAATGGGTTTTTTTTCCCAGCAGCCTGAGTATCACTTTCCATCGTGTTAGTCTGCTGTAATTTCCCTTTAAATAACAGCCAGTCCATTCATGGTATTATCCTCCAGGAAGTGACATCATTTATGGTGGGAAAACAACAGCACGCAGGTGGTAAGAGGAGATTTTATTTGCTGGTTTTAGTTATAGTCTCACTCCACCACAGTCCCCCCAATTAGGTAAAATTATAGAATTCAGTAATGGAATATCAAAATTTTAAATGAAAATATTGAAAACAAATATCAAAAGTAACTGCATATGCTTATGTTAGCTCACTGCTGATTTCTCAAAGTAACTAAGCTCAATTTCCATTCTGTTCTATGTCAAGGATAGAACTATCCTCCAAACCAAAATGGTGAAGCAACCCAAAACTGAACTTAAGTCAATTTGTCATCTTTAAAATATAATAATTTAACATTTTACCAGTATATTAAGGCATGTTTGGCACTGCATAATGTCAATGACCTTGCATCTGTAATTTGCTCATAGTGTGTGTGTGTGTGTGTGTGGATTAGGTTTATATTACGTTGTGAGGACCAAATATCCCCCACAATGTAATAAAAACCTATTTTTTGATGTTGTAGGGACCATTTTTCTGGTCCCCACAAAGATCTGCCATGATTGGGCTACGTAGGGACTAAGACTGTCATACTTAAGATTAGGGTTATGCCCATAGCAATGAATCGAGTCCCCACAAAGATGAATATAAGGTCTGTGTGCGTGTGTGTGTTTGTGTGTGTCCTATGGTGGACTGTCATCCTTTCCAGTGGTCACACTCTGCGACCCTGTACTGGATAAGTGGCTAGAAGATGGATGGATGGATAAAAGTTTTAAAAATTACCCAGCATGCTTTGAGTCCGCTCCTAATTGCATTAGCCTGCCTGTTAGAATATCAAAGCATGAGCGATCTGGAGACACGCCTTCTCTCAGGAGGTGCTTGAATGCCGTTCGCTGAGGTCTCCTAGCTGCCTGCTCTCTGGCCCGTCATGTTACGTGTGCTCTTGCGAGAGCGTGCCGTGACTGTGCAATCGGGAACGAGGCAATCAATCTTCATGGGGCCCATGCACTAATGAGGCCTGTAATGCAGTCATGGTGTGGCTACTATTATTAGAAATCCTACCCCCCAAGCATTGCTTACCTGAGCCTGGTTGCCAGGGCAACTGTCTCCAGTGGCCACAGAACTGTGGAAAGGAGGTATTGATAATCTATAATCAAGAGGGTGAGTTATCGGGGAGCTGCAGTGGGTGAGATTTCAAAGACCGCTTCCCCAACACTGGGGTGGGGGGAGGGGGGGGGGGGACAGATAGCAGTGTTTTTCATCCAGCTAAGAGCCCCCCCCGAGTACCGTAAAAAGAGATGAAAGAAAATGGGGCAAACGTACAGCTGAAGCGACGGGCTGCAGATGCTGGGTTTTCTGTTCCAAGCGCGGGGGGGGGATCGCCATGTGCTTGTGAGCTAGAGCATGCAACAGGAGCGGCCCGCATCGCGCGACTTGAAAGAACGCGTATCCTCCACTGCCTAGGCCGCTCATTTCGCTAAAAGCATGGAAACAACTCCCACCCCCCCCCTCACATACACACTCAGCCAAACTCTCACACCGGCACCTGTTAGAGAAGGGGGTGGGTGGGCTGTGTAGATCGCACCTGTTTGTCCCCATCTGGCGTGGTGCTGCGCGTCTCACTCAGTGGCATTCTATCAGCGGCTGCCATGGGGGTGCATCAGCCCGCAGCCCAACCAGAACCGCCGCAGACAGGTGCATTTGGAGTCTCAGCGTGTTTTTGGACTGTGGTTGGGAAACCAGAGGAAACCCACGATGACACGGGGAGAACATACAAACTCCACACACATGGAGCCATGCCGGAGACTCGAACCCTGGTCCCAGAGCTTTGAAGCAACAGTGCTAACCACTGTGCCTTAGGTATTGCATCTACTTTTTATTTATTTAGCTGTTGCTTTTATCCAAAGTGACATGTGATTTTGAGGAAGCAGGATCAGACAGCCCCTGGAGTAATCAGGGTTAAGGGCAAGGCTGAGTGTTGGTAAGGGCAAGATTTCTGAGAGCGGATTTGAACCAATGACCTTCCAGTCACAGGCACAGCATGCTAACCCATACAGCCATGTGCTGTGTATTTGCCAGTGGTGGACACAGCTAAACAAGAAATTAACTTCTATAGCCGCTAATCTGCCCATCAAACCCAACTGTTAGGCTGAAGTGCTTGCCATGGGCTGTTTAGGACTTATCCCAGTGGGTTGTATTCTTTAGAGTCTCTGGAACAAATCTGCATTTAAATATTCTTTCTGTGATATTCCGTTTGTGAGATATTGTCTGAGAACTGGCCCATGCTGACATTTAGCCGTTTGGGGACTATACACATGGCAGCATTTACTTGGGTCCCAGCTCTTTATTGGTCTGTAGGTCTGTCGGTCAGACCACACAAAACACAACAGGGGGCTTGTTATCTGATAAGATATCCGGTTAAGCAAGAAATCTAGCTTCGTGATATAGACTGCTGTCCTCCGCTTAGTTTAGGGTATGCAGTTTAAATGCCCTGCCCAACACTCGTATTTGTGTACAATGTAAACTTGTACAGCATGAGTGAAAGTACAGAAATGAATTCTCGCTGTATAGTATACAAGTAGAAGAAGGTAGGTGTAAGGGGATGTCCCACGCAGGGTGAAGTCATGTGATGAGTCTATTTATTCCCCTGTGTTCCAGATAATATAAAATATACTTCCGTGTTCCTGTCCCACATCCGGTTAACAGAACCCAACACCTGATTGGTTTTCCAGTTGTGTTTCCGTTGCTCTGAGCCTAAACTAGGCTCTCTTGTTTTCTTTCCTGCCCATCGCTTTGTTAAAAATTAGCTGTCCTGCCCAGATGGCCCACAGAGCTTCCCCCCTTTCCTTTGTCACATGGCTCTGTTTGATGTCCCACCCTGAGCAAGTCTCACAAACCGCAAGCTTCGATACCAATTTTACACAAACTAAGCACTGGAATCTACGGCCTTCTTGTCAGAAGATCAGTCCCAGCGGCTGATGATGTCACGACCTCCTCTGCAGATGGCACCCCCAAGATCCTGTCAGCCTTCAGCGAGAAGGTGGTGAGCCCCAACGAGCCAGTATCTCTGGTGTGCAATGTCAAGGGTACGCCAATGCCCGGCGTCTCCTGGACCCTGGATGACGAGCCGGTGGTGAAGGATAGCAACCACCGAATGGGCCAGTTCATCACCATGGAAGGCAACGTGCTCAGCTACCTGAACATCTCCAACAGCCAGGTCCGGGACGGTGGGGTTTACCGCTGCACCTGCAACAACTCGGCGGGAGTGGTCACCTACCAGGCTCGAATAAACGTAAGAGGTGCTTGTCAGATCAGCTCCTCCAAACACACACATAACTCATTTTAGTTCTTAAAGTTCATGCATGCCTTTTGAGTATCCTCAGGAAATGCCTAACTAACCTTTACTTGAGCTCATTCCAGGTTCGCATTGGTTCTTTTTTTCAGTTCTGTTTCTTTGGTTTTTCCTGGTAAATTCAGTTGTAGGGTTTGACCCCCATCGTTTGATTCCATCTGTCCCTTTGCCATTTTTTCCTCCTTTTGTTGGATTTGGATATACGTACGCTATCTTCCTCCGTCCAACTGTCCCTTTCTGTTCGCTGATGTCTTCCTGTCCTGCCATCGTGTGCTTCCACCTCTCATCACTCAATGTCCACGTCTCCCCTCCCTCTCAGATATGCCAGTCAAAATTTTTCTTGTACCGTTGCAAACAGCTACCTCTCTACTGGCATTCAGTGGTATATACAGGGGCACTGGCCCCAACTGAAAGGTGATTGGCCTTCAGAGTGCCCCCCCTTTCACGCAACGATTCAAATCATCTCATTGGCTAATAATAAAGTTGGCCCCTCTGTATGAATTTTGGCCCCTCTAATGACCCCACATATACCACAAACCTAGAATCACTCCTGCCTGCATTCTATGATCTAAGCCTCATTTTCTACTCATGAGATAAAAGGGGATGAAATGGGCCTGATTTAAAAGGAGACCCTATTGCGCAGCATTGTACGTTCACAGACGTATTGTAAGTTTGTGGCAATGTGTACTTTTAAACAAAACTCTGCCCCTTAGCTTTGGATTTATTAGCCTACAGGCTCATAACTACTTTAACTGCAGCATCATCAAAATATCAGCCTCCTTGCATTTATCTCAAATTTTAGTTGCACCCCATTCCAGTTTCTTTTCATGTCGTTATCTGTTTTTTAGTACGCATGCCTGTCAGTACTGGCCTGCTTGCATGGTCTCTCTCACACTTGTTTTTCCATATATTTCTGTTTGCAGGACAAATGACACCCATAGCCTGTGTAAAAAAAAAACAACCTTATTTCATCCCAGAAAAACATTGCATTTTCATTTTAGACTGAGTGTTGCAGTGTGTACCGTACATAGTCCTGAGTACAGGCCTGTGGGTGTGTATGTATGTGTTTGTGTCAGTGTGTGTATCTCTGTTAGTCTACAGGTCTTGTTTATTGATCTGGGTGCTACAGTATACACGCTTCTCCGGGTCGGAGCCGCTTTGTCATCCCGGCTCCATTTCCCGCCTGATTCTTACGGATCTCTCTTCAGCGACCCGCCCCCCCCCCCCCCCAGTCCATAATGTGATGCCTTTCTATCGATTTGTTTGTATTATTTCACTGGATGCAGCTCCCGATCTTCACAGCGCCGGGTGCAGCCTGAGCCATCGTGGCTGAATTCTTACACTGAGCGCCGACGTTGCACATGTGTGTCGTGTATATTAACGATATGGTGCCTCATTCAGGCGGTGCCTCATGTTCTGTGTTTACTGTGGTCACATGACCTTTCTGTCCATACACCAGTCTACATGCTATATGGATCATTTTTACATAACTGGCTCTTGATTCTGAAGCAGGTGTAAGTGAAGGTGGCCTGTCACATTTCTGGGTCAGGTTGTATGCTACAAATTTCTTTCTGCTTTTAATGTATAACATTTTAAAATGTGCCTTCTTGTACAGATGAACATAAACAGTGAAGAATCCTGTGCCTTCAGTTTTACTTGCCAAAAAAATATGTTTTCTATTTCCCCTTCATTTAATGTACATATTATGACTTTTTTTTTCAATGTCATGTTTTAAATAGCTCCTTTCTTGCTGATTTTCATTTCAGAGGTCATGGTATTGATATTAATGAATCTTTTTTTTTTTATTAATGAATGGTATATAGCAGGGTTAATCAAATCATGGTCCTTGAAGTCCAAGCACTGCTGGTTTCCTAGCTTTCCTTTTAGTGTGAGCCAGGTGTGAAGCCTCTGACCAATCAGAATCAGTAATTATTAAACTAACTACCTGGGAGAACTGAAAACAAGGCCTGGATTTGGAATCGAGGTCCAGATTTGAGGAGCCCTGGTATATAGGCATGTTGTCTTACGGAAACTGCACTTACCACAAAGTAATTTATTAATTCTTCTGTTTATGCCTGATTATTTCCTGTCACAGGTTTTCCCCTCCACTGTGTCATCTCAGATACCAGTTTCTCTCCACACAACACGACTGGAGGAGAGTATATATTATTATATATTAGTATATATTATTATATATTATTAACTTAGTTCTGCTCGCAGCTGACAATAATAAAAACGGTCAGTAAGCATGGAGTTCATGAATGGGGGGCAGCTGGCGTGCAATCAAACACGCATCCTATTACTCGGACCTCTACAAAACTGGGAAAGAGCCTTCAATATGTGTGTTTTAAGCTTCCAATTATTCAGCACAGTGTGTATTAATTTAACATTATATTTTAATCATGCCAAAGACAACTTACCTCAGTTTTATGTAAAACTTTTTGCCATAATCTTTGTCTTCCTTCATCACTGGAGTACTGATCTTAAGGATCGAGTTTTTAATTAGCAGAAAGTTAAACACAATCAATTATAACAGTTACCCATTCTGAACTGCCTTGGTTCCACAAGCTTGGTCCCTGGCTGACACTCAGTAGGCAGACCAGAGCCCCCCAGAAATGTAACTGCCCCCTCCCAAAGTCCCTTGATTTTCATTGGTTCGGACTGATGTCCGTCATAGAGTGCTTTTCACATGTATATGACTATAATTTTAGTAGTATCCAGATCATAGCCATAGTTACTGTGTATGTTAAGAATATATATTTTTATTAAATTGTGCCACCACTGCAGCAGACCAGTGTTAATATATTTTCATCGGAATTATTTCAAGTGTAATAGTGACCACTCGCATTGTCGCACTTGTGCATGAGTACGTGTGAAGCACGCCCTACATTCCAGCTGCTTCATCATTTCCAGTTACAAAATCAAAGAAGCAGTGGGATTGGAGCACTGGAAGGGTGGCTTGCAGTTGTGTCTCTAACATGCCGTCATGCGCATTGATATCAGTGAATCAAGAGTAGACATTTGGACCATGGCTTGATAAGGTGTTTGATAAGGTGCCTTGCAGGTAACACGGTTATTTCTCGTGTTCAGAGCGGGTCGGATTCCTGCTATCTTTGGGTGTATGAAGCCTTCCCACGCCGTCCAGGTGTTTGCGTGTGTAACTGGGGACTCTGACTAGTTTATGGAGCATCTCTGCATGAGAGGCCTGTACCTCACTGGTGTTCCATTGGCCAAACCATCCATCATACTTCCAGAACTTTCCACAATCACCTCCAGTTTGTCGCCTGAAAATGTCCAGATATTTTGTTATTCTTTTTTGTTCAGCAGCTGATGTGAACTATTGTATAGTTTCATACAGTTTATAATTTCATTTTCATAAAAAGGGAAAAACACATATTTGTAAATATTATCTAAGAAAGCTCTGAAATATTACCACAGCTCTGAAAAATTAATTGAAGATTTTTTCCATTTTCCCTCCAAAAATACTGCTTATTTAATCGCTTTGACATACATATATGGTAGGTACTGTATTTGACAATATATTGACTTTACAGAACGCAGTGGCTCATTACTGCCTAATTGTAATTAATGTGACATTTTGGTTTGTTTCATGACAGGTGGCATATTGGCTTTTATCCTGCAGCTTTTGCATCCTAATGTTTTTTTATAAAACAGAGTCGACCAGGAGGTCCAAAGGAAAACAGAATCTTGCTTATGTTCATAGTCTGACTCTGCTTGCCTATCGACTCCCCCTCCTCATAATAATTTTAAAGAGTGTTTCTCTTTTCCTGTTTCAGGGCCTGCCAGCATCCGCCCAATGAAAAACCTCACAGCCATAGCTGGGCGGGACACTTACATCCACTGCCGCGTCATTGGCTACCCGTACTACTCCATCAAGTGGTACAAGAACTCCAACCTGCTGCCCTTCAACCACCGGCAGCGGGCCTTCGAGAACAACGGCACGCTGAAGCTGTCCGACGTGCAGAAGGACGTGGATGAGGGCGAGTACACCTGTTACGTGCTGGTGAAGCCCCGACTGGAAACCAGTCAGAGCGTCTATGTCACCGTCAAAGGTGAGCCTTGCATCCTGGACCTTCTTTACGTTTTGGTCTCCTCCTGCATTCCAGGCCCCCTGAGAAAATGCCTCCTTGTGGCCCCCCACCTACCTTATGTTATATAATTTTATAATTAAACATTTTTTTTATGTGCTCTTTTTATTCTCTTGGCTTGTGTTAGTTTGAAACACCTGTCCGTTACTCAGAATCCAAGTTCTTCAGAATCCACGCTGTTTCATCGGAATTATTCACAATACAAATAATGAAGTAAAAATAACACTGGGTCAGATCAGTGAACACTGGCCTTTCTGCATGGCATAAATGCTCTTCTTTTAGATCATCCGGCTGCTGCCATGAATGATGGTCCTTCTCTCTCTCTCTCACTCCTTCTCTCCCTCTCTTCCTCTTTTTTTAAAATATGAGGAGGCGAGAGCACAGGGAAAGAGCACCATGTCTCCATCACGACCGGGCCTGTTAATTAGCTCTGCTGATGCTTACAATTCTGAAGCAGTTTAGAAAATCCCTCGAGTCCATTATCCCTACTTTGTTGTGAATTAAATATGTGCTGGAGAATTACTTATTACATTGTTATTTTAACTCAGTGGTTTGCAAAAAAAAAAACACCCGATTTTCTCACTGGCTGTGGAGTGTCTGGATAGCAAGGAGATAAAATCTGTTCCGGCCGTAGATCTTTAAGTGGTTTTATTATTGTTTCTCATTCTTGTTTGCGAGGTTCTGTTTGCTGCTGTCCAGTCTAGGTTAGTCCGCGGAATGATGGAAGAAAGCAGCATGAAGCGGTTTTAATGAGCTCTGATCTTTGGAAAACTTGTGCCAAGTGAAATTTTTTTATGATTAGGGCTAATTGAAGAACAAAACTTCCAAAACTCACTCTGTCCATCTTTTATTGTTTGTGAAATGAAACCGCCGGCAACCTAGAATCAGGCTTATTCATCATATAATTGGCTTTTCAATTAGAGTAAGATGTCTATACAGACGCTCCCGGGTTGCGATGGTCTGTTACGATATTACGATTTTACGAAGGGTATTCCAGTTTCATTCTGTTTTTCCATTTTCAGTACATTATTCAATAAATTACATGAGATATTCAGAACTTTATTATAAAATATCCTTTATGTTAATGGTTTTGCCCAGCTGTAGGCTAATGTAAGTGTTCTAAGCATGTTTAAGGTGGGATAGCCTAGGCTATGATGTTTGTTAGGTTGAGTGTACTAAATGTATTAAAATGCATTTTCACCTATGATATTTTTGCCTTAGGTTTATCAAAACGTAACCTGGGGAGTGTTGGTGTATAATTGTTCTATAAGGAGATGCACTTGCTTTTGTATGTGTAACTTTGTACGCGTAAGTTTATATATGTATTACATATTGACCATTGACCCAAGAATCATTGACATTGAAGCTGACAATGTAACTTCACAATTAATGTGAAGCACTTTAGTAGACACTGTTTTTTGTGTGTTGTCTGGTATCACAAATATTGTAACAATGCTGGTTATACGAAACTATTATTATAATCAATGTAATTGTTTATAAATGGTTGTCCACCCACATGGCAGCTATGTCTAATGAAAAATCAACACTGTTCAGAATAGCAGAAACCACTGATCTTATGGTTTTGTCCAAGGGCTATGCTTATTTGAAGCATGACACTGCTCTCTCTCCTCCACCCCGATTAGTGCCCCCCTTCATCCAGCCCTTCGAGTTCCCACGCTTCTCCATTGGCCAGCGGGTCTTCATCCCCTGCGTGGTGGTGTCCGGCGACCTGCCCATCTTCATCACCTGGCAGAAAGACGGCCGGCCAATCCCGGCCAGCCTGGGCGTCACTATCGACAACATCGACTTCACCAGCTCGCTGCGCATCTCCAACCTCTCGCTCATGCACAACGGCAACTATACCTGCATCGCTCGCAACGACGCCGCCGCTGTGGAGCATCAGAGCCAGCTCATTGTCCGAGGTGAGCGCTGTCATCAACCCTGTCAGCACGGCTACTCCAGTCTGCACCAACAGAATGCAATTCCTAGCAAAGCAGCAAAAAATTACCCATGTGTTTTCATTTTCCTTTCATTCTTCCTCCAAGTTCCTCCAAGGTTTGTGGTGCAACCAAGAGACCAGGATGGAATTTACGGAAAAGCTGTGATCCTGAACTGCTCGGCAGAAGGCTACCCTGTCCCGACGATAGTGTGGAAGTATTCCAAAGGTAAATAAATCCTCGAACACTTCTCTTCTCTCTGATACAGGCCTCATTTCCTCCCAACTAACTGAGAATGGGGGCGTGTTTGGAGTAACGATATATCGGAGGCAAAGGATGTGCGGCCGGTTGGGTTCTTCTGGAGGACCTTGACGCGCTACAGAAAGCAGAGGGATTTACCAGAGGCTTGATTTGTAGAAGATGATGGGTTGACCTAATTTCGTGGAACGCCCCGTGAACCGGCTGACGTTTCATTGAGGGAACAAATGGAAGAGCACAGCACATCTCTGGTTTCAGTTCACACTGTGCCTTATCATACGTATGGGGTATTCCTCACTGGAGTACGGAGCGGGTCAGTGCTGAAGAAGGAACCTAGTTTTTTGTTTAGCCTGATTCTGATTGGAGTTTATCGACATGGAAGACCGAAGAGATGTAAAGGTTTGACTGACCCTTGAGTGGGTACTGAGAAAGTGAGGTTATCCATCATGTTCCTGCAAGGACCGTGTGCTACAACAGCGTCGTTTCAAAGGGCCCCCACCTGTATGAATCAGTGTCGTGAGTTTGTGCAAAGCTTCCAGACTATGGAGGGAAATGAACAATGGATCAGGTGCTTGAAGGAGGAGCTGAGCCCATGATCAAAGTAACAAGGACAAACATAGAATGGAGTCTAATATCAGGACATCTTTCCTTCACAAAATACTAACTTGTTCCCTGGGACTCAGGGCCCCAATGACTGGCCGCATACCTTACAGGTAGATGCTGGGTCACTTGTCCCTCCCCGTCCTCCGCACTAGGGCCGTATGGCCAGTGAGAGACAGAACTAAGAAAAGCATCCTCTGTTGGAGTCTGGAGCAAGCAAATGCATCTCTCTTCAATGCACTCCTATTACAACTTCGGGGGGTAATTTGTGCCGGTAGAGAACAAAGTTCTAGCCATAATATTTGGTCTCTAGCCATTTAACAGAGACAGACCACCCAGGGTTTTCAGTCCACTGCAGTTTCTCACAGGCACTATGAGAAACAGCTACGATTAAGACCTCACAGCTTAGTAGCACAGCGTTGACCAGGATGGAAGCCAATTCTGAAGATGCTGGTACTGCTTGCTTACAGAAATACTCTCCGATTTTTGTTCACTGTTGATACACTGAATATATTGCACATTTCTCACTTGTACAGCATTGTACAGTATTGTACAGTACGTCCCTTGAGCTCAGGAAGTGTTTTAGCTCATTGAGTATTTAATTGCGCGGTGTCACAGTGGGTAGCATTGTAGCCTCACAAATGGGTAAACACTCAGTAGGGTACATGGCTGAACAGGAATACGAACTGCACTATAAGCACACAGTTCAGGAATGTTTGGCCAACAGCGATGGGTTCGCTCCATAAGCCAACCTTCACAGATTGTTAACATGCTGGTAAACTCCTTGAGAGAAGTTATCTTTGTAAATGCGTTCAGAGCCAAAGATGACTAAATAGCTGTTGTTTTGTACACCGTAACGGATGAATAAGCATGTGCACATTTCCATTACTTATGAAAACAAAAAAAAAAATTACAAACTGAAGTACAGTGAGCCAGTGGTTGGCACCTCACACCTCCAGGGCTTTTGATTTGATTCCTAACCCAGTTCTGTGTCTGGAACTTGCATGTTTTCTCCAGTTACCTCCTGCAGAGCGTGTGCCCTGTGATGGACTGGCATCCTCTTCTAGGTGTCCCCCTACCCCATGTCCTGTGCACCGTGTGTACGGCTCCAAGCTCTCGTGATCCCATACAGCAATGTTTCTGAACCTGGCCCTCTGGGACGCCCAGCCAGTCCATATTTTTGCTCCCTCACAGCTCTCCACCGGACAGTCCATATTTTTGCTCCCCAGGCGCTGGGAGGGAGTAAAAATATGGACTGGCTTGGAGTCCCGGAGGACCAGGTTGAGAAACACTGCTGTTCGGGATCAGCAGTTATAGAAGGAGGTTTAACAGCCGCAAATACTATTTAGCATTTTAATTTAATATGTCATGTCCATAATACAGGGAATGCAGAAAAATATACATTTTATGAAATCTTTGCTTTTATATCGATTCATTCAGGAAATATAAAAGATGTAGATAGAGTTATAGGTAATGAAGTTGAAGCAGAGGAGCAGATACTTTCTAAAGTATTTATAGTGTTAGATATTTGCTAGCATGAGTGTAGATCATACATCCCACCTTCCCAAACCCAGGTGCCGGGGTGCCGCAGTTCCAGCCCATCGCCCTGAACTCGGGCTTCCGGATCCAGCTGCTGGTAAACGGCTCGCTGCTCATCAAGCATGTGCTGGAGGAAGACAGCGGCTACTACCTGTGCAAGGTCAGCAACGACGTGGGAGCCGACGTCAGCAAGTCCATGTACCTCAACGTGAA
>JABFEB020000036.1:10350376-10362085 GCA_019775895.2 Stomatorhinus ivindoensis | reverse complement strand
TACTCCATACTTTTGAGATAGGCTCTAAGCTCATTGTGATCAATAATTGGTATTGAAGATGGATGGATGGATGGATGTCTTACCACCCCCATCAGCATACAGATCTATGTGCTATCTGGAAAAATATGGTTTGGGTTTATTGACATATAATCATGAACAGACGGGGGTGTTGCTATTCACATTGTCTGATATTCACAAAAGACTGAAAGTCATCAGTTTGCTTATTTTGATTTAGACTCTCTTTCAGAACCTGAATGTGTGTGAACGTACTGTTGTTTTTGACTCTGATTGGTTCCTTGCTTATTTTTTCAGAACCTCAGTTCCCCAAGGAGCAAGAGCTCTTCGCGAGCATCAACTCCACCCGCGTCAGGCTGAACCTGATTGGCTGGAACAACGGCGGCTGCCCCATCACCTCCTTCACGTTGGAGTACCGACCCGTGGAATCCACCGTCTGGACAACGGCCCAGCGCACTTCCCTGACCAAGAGCTACATCCTGTATGACCTGCAGGAGGCAACGTGGTACGAGCTGCAAATGAAGGTCTGCAACAGCGCGGGCTACGCTGAGAAGAGGGTCAAATTCGCCACCCTCAATGCCGATGGAAGTGAGTTCCCAATGTTACTATTATGCTACTAATGGGGTGAAAAACACTAGAAAACAGACCCATGGGACATAAGAATGTTACAGGGGACTTTATATGGCTCCCTCATAGCATGATCGGTTAGACAAACTCAACTACATAGTTTGCCTTCCTACTTATCAGTCTATTCATCTTCCACCCACTTATTCTGGACAGGGAACTTACTTCTGCATCTCTTAATTGATTACCCCTGACTTTCACATGTGCAAATTTTCTTCATCTGATAGAGTAATTAACAGCAACAGCCACCATAACATTTTATCTCCTCAGATTAGAATTTTCAAAAAGTTTCAACAGATAGCAACCATGGATAATAGACAGCCTGCAGGAATGTGATTCTTTTAAACCACTTATAATGTATTTTATTAAAATATTAAAATGTATTTTATTATATAGTAATATTCACTGTTACTGTCTATCATTGTCTACATTGTCCCAAATGTATTTTTACTGTCTAAATATATGTATTCAGCAAGTGTAAACATGCACGAAGCTATAACAGCCAATGCGAGGCTGAGACTGAAGTTTTACCCTTTGTTTCCACTGACAAACATGCCACGTGACTCATTTCCCCGCACGTACAAGTTATCTTAGGTCAGCGTTCACGGATTGACTTCTGAGATTCAGATCGAGCTCTAGGTAATTTTTTTTTCGAACTGGTTGGTTCAACTTTTAAGAAATTCGAGTTCTAACGAGTTTGAGAACTGAGGTACCGCTGTATTATAATCAACACTTTAATGCCTTCTCTATAATGTATCCTAGGTATGAGCTTTATGTGTAGCTATGCATATTTCATTCACATTTATAATAATATTTCCCAATCAAAAATCATCTTAAACGTTACGTTAAAAGTGGTTTGAGCTTCATAGCAGCACCTTCATGTTGACCGATGAACTAAGTCCACTTGGTTTTATGCTAACATCAGCTAAAGGGAATGGGGCAGGTTTACTACCGTTCCATCTCTGATGTATCGATCAGCTTGCTATTCCATGAATCCATGTATAGTGCCAGTGGGCGGTGTGAGATTCTGGATGGATAGACGAAGGGAGTGTAATTACTTGCACTGGATGAACTGTAAATTAAACTAATCGATGAGAGTGCTCCTTTACGTTAAAAACTTCAGATCAGCACGGAGTACTGGCTGTGAACGTGCCAGCAAAAGTTTCTGCATCCCCATGAAAGGTCAGCCACTGATGGCTCTGCAGTGAGCTGGCACTCCAGAGCTTGCCGTGAGCTGAGGCTCCATTATGTTCATACCCCCCCACACGGAACCATGTTTCTAATTTTCACCGATTCTGCATCACAGCATGCTACAATTATCAATTGTACAATTATATTTAATGCTAAGGACAAGATTGCCCAGTCAGTAGCTTACGGTTCTGTTTTAAGTCAATGAGGACACAACAGGAGGAAGCACTCAGTTCAATTTGCAAGAGAAGAGAGTCAATATGTTTTTGGCTTTGACTAATCAGAGCAATCTTATCAGATATATATTGTAAAACCCCATGACTCATCTCCTTAAAAATGACCAGAACACTGCGCTCTGCCATTGCAGATGATTATATGCCATTGGTTCGTCAACAATGCAACTCAATCAAATTACCTATAATCGGGTGTGAACTCAGATGGCTTCCATTCTGACGATCTCACCCTATGTAAAGGATCATCTGGGTTCTCTAGTTTCTCCCCACAAACCAAAGACGTGTGTTTAAGTGCCGACCACAACTCTCTATGGTGTTTCCCACAATGGACCAGCATCCCATCTCCGCCTTGTACCCTATGCTACCTGCCAAATCCTCCGAGCCACCGTGGACTGGATAAGTGGTTAGAAGATAGCTGGATGTTAGGATTAGGGTTAGGGGTTAGGATTAGAGGTCATATTTTCTCTCTTCTGCCAAACCAGCTTTAATTCTTCTACTGTGTTTTGCCTGTTCATGCTGAACCTCCCTGAGTCAGGCAGTAGAGCATTACCTTTGTGTCCCCTGCCCAGGTACCATACCACCACTGGTAAAGATAGTGGATGATAATAAGAACAAGATTGTAAGCAACGAGGGTCTGAAGATGATGGTGACCATCTCCTGCATTCTGGTGGGCATCGTCTTGCTCTTCGTCCTTCTGCTGGTGCTGAGGAGGAGGAGGAGAGAGCAGAGACTGAAGAGACTACGAGGTGGGTGCAGAGGGGGTCTCTGTCCTATCACTCTTAACATAAAGATGCGACAATTTGGTTGCACCTCAGTAATATGTGCCTTTTTTAACCCACAGATGCAAAGAGCTTGGCAGAAATGCTAATGAGGTAGGTCTGGCACCTTGACACAAAAAATCACCAAGGCATGATAACTAGGAGACTATGGTTCCTAGCTGGCTCTACATTGAGTTGATTCATGATGAAGTTACATTGTAAAAGCTTGGCCAGGAGGATCAATGACTCTGGTGTGTTACAGTAAGAACACGAGGACGCCCGACACAATGAACAAGCAGCAGCAGACACTTCGAATGCACATAGATATCCCCAGGGCCCAACTTCTCATAGAGGAGCGAGACACGATGGAGACAATCGGTAAGTCCCGCCTCTCCCCACTGTGACACTACCACATCTCAGCATCCCATTGGCTTAGAGCTTAAAGCAAACTGCTGGACATGCATGCACATTCACAAGAACAAATGCCTACAGCAGCATTCAACAAAAACTGCTTCTTGCAAAAACAATGTTACTCAAAAGGTTAATGAAAAATGTGATTCCGATAAACAGACGCAGTTTGGTATATTACAAAGTCAGCCTTGTGCATGTGACTGGAACATGCTTCAGTAACCCAGCTTAAAGTGAGAACATCATAGCCTGTGCTGACAAAACAGTGAGTTCACAAGAATGTTCTTTAATGGAACCTGGGGCCATTTACCCTCTACTTAGTACTCTTTATAGGTCACCCAGAAATATCTTTCATTTCCTTTTTTGGTGTTATCTCTCACTTATCGCCTCAAAAGATAAATGCGTACATGGGGAAAAGCATGCAAATGAGAAACTGAGAAAAATAACTGTCATACACCATTTTTTAGTCTATATAACCCAAACCCTAACTCTAACCTTAAATGCAACCCAAACCCTAACCCAAAGCATTAAGGCAACCCTGACCCTTGGTCTAACCTTTAGTACCAAATGAAGGACTGCAGACTGCGGGAGTGAAACCTACCAGATTGTGGATTGCTTTGATTCTTTTCTTAATCCATAATATTAATATCTTCCCAATGACACTAAATGTGATCTATGTAATAGAACGTGGACATTGCAATAAAAAATATACTGGAAAATCTAAACATTCAATCCAAATTAGACTCCAAGAACATCTATATAATATTTTCAAACAAAACAAAATGAGGGCCTTAGTCACACACTTCTCAGCTTAGGAAACACAAATACTGTACATTGGTTTGGGAGACAGAGGAGGGTTAGGGGCCAAGGAATGGATTAATGAAGTTGGTACATGGGTTCCGGAAGGCTTTAATGTTAATAAATTCCATATTTCTTTCTTCTAAAGTCACTTTTCAATCTGTCTGATCCCTAAATAATACATTTGCATTGGATGGATGGAGGTTTTTTTAACCAACTATTTTATGGAGGTCTAATTCTTCTTGATACCAGTTGATGCAGCTTCGGAAGGAGACATTCCAACCAGCATTCATAATAAAATGTATATTGCTAATATGTGGCCTGAGACCTGATTAATGACCGCCAATATCAGGACTCTTATGTCAGTGTACTGAAGTTGGGCCCTAGAACAGAAATGTAAAGATTCAAGTCTAAAGTGAGAGTTGGATTTATGAATAGGTTGATGCTGGAGATTATCAGGTTCTCACCATTTTTTGATGCGGTTGATGGTGGGAACGTTGCCGTTGTTGCTTTTTAAAAAAAAAAAAAAACTCACAAACAGGGTTGTTGCCAATGTCAATAAAAGGTTAGGAGAACAGTTAAAAAAATACTCTAACCTTCACGGAAATCTTAAACCTAACCCAAGGTCTAACCCTTGCAGAAACACTAACCCTATGGCTAACCCTTATGGAAATCCTAATGCTAAGGCTAACCCTTACAGAAACCTTAACCCTAAGGCTAACCCTTACAGAAACCTTAACCCTATGGCTAACCCTTACAGAAACCTTAACCCTAAGGCTAACCCTTACAGAAACCTTAACCCTAATCCTAACCCTTTTGGAAATCCTAACCCTAAGTTTAAGGCTAACCCTAACAGAAACCCTAAGGCTAACCCATACGGAAATCCTAAGCCTAACCCTAGGGCTAACCCTTACGGAAATTCTAAGCCTAACCCTGAGGCTAACCCTTACAGAAATCCTAAGCCTAACACTAAGGCTAACCCATAGGCCAACCCTTATGGAAATCCTAAGCCTAAGGCTAACCCTTACAGAAATCCTAAGCCTAACCCTAAGTCTAACCCTTACAGAAATCCTAAACCTTTTTTCCAGACTGTCCATCATGCAGTCTTCTTATTCATTTTTCTCTTTGTCAGATGATAGGTCTACAGTCCTGCTAACGGATGCCGACTTCGGGGAGACCTCCAAGCAAAAGTCATCCACGGTCACGCACACCGTGCACTACCAGTCACTCTCGCAGGCAACAGGCCCGCTAGTGGATGTATCTGATGCCCGACCTGGAACCAGTGAGTCCATGACCCGTGATCCTGTCCTCAGCTCTGGAGCTCCCTATCAAGCACACAGCGCTACACGAGCTGTGCCAAGTGCACGCTGTTTCTGTTGTTCGATTGCTCCCTTTCTGTGGCACGGGCAGGGTTTGTTTAACTTCCAGTCCAAGGAGTTAACTGGCAGGTTGACTAACTGAGCTCTCCCACAATAAGAGGAGATATCAATCACCATGATGGTGGTGACAGTGTCTTCCACATGAATCCAAATGCATTTGCATCACATGAGGTCTATAATTGTTTATTACCGAAGTTACTCATTAGGATTACAGCCTTAATTGAATTAATGTGTGATTTATTCCAGTCAAATTTGTCTCACCGTTTCCCTGGAGCAATTGGGGGTTAAGGCCCAACCGTAATTTCACTCTGCCAGCGGACGCCATTTGAACTGACCCTTAGTACGCGATTTTAATGGCACGTTTTTTCCTAACGGCAGACAAGGGAGATGCAAATGTACCGAGCCCAGTGAGAACCTGGGAATCAGGTGACCATAGCATATCTGGCCTTCCAGACAGCTGAACAATCCATGTGCTTCTCACTTTACTGTATCCAGTCTGGGTAATGGAATCAGACTCGTCGGTTGAGTCAATGAAAATCAAGGGCAGAGGTAAATCAATATTCCCCTTGGCTGAAGGATGGAATTACAGGTACCACAAAAACTCAACTACCGATGACATCATTCTCTGTTCATATTAAAAAGAAAATGCTATAGATGCATCCTGGCCTGAATACCATAAAGTACCACAAAGAATACAGGGGTTTAAAAAATTCTTACTGCAGTACCAACATCATTTATACAAACCATCCATCTTCCAGCCACTTGTGCCAGTCAGGGTTACAGAGGAGCCTGGCCAAGACAGTGAAACAGCCTGGGTGCGATGCTGCTTCATTGCAGGGCAGACACACACATACGAACTATAGGCAATCTGAGGATGCCCTTTGGTATAACTTTGATGCTCCGCACAGCATGGGAGGAACATGCAAATTCCATAATTATACAGTACCTGTCAAATGTTTGGACGCACCTGCTCATAGAAAGGTGCATTCACACTATTCTCTACATTTTTGAATAATTATAAAGACATCAGCACTGTAAAATAACATATATGGATTGCGCACAGACCAAAAAGTGTTAAACAAAAAAATTTTTTGTTGGAGGGAGGTAGCTCTATAGGTTGCTGATTCAAATCCCTGGGTGATCCACCTTTGGGTCCTTGAGCAAGAACCTTAACCCCAATGGCTCCAGGGAATATCTGACCCTACTTTCTCTGTTACACCAGTTCCATGAGCTGACCTCCTGGGATGCTTTCTAGCTGACCTGTAGGAGGTCCCACACATATGCTGAACACTCATTATCTCATTTTCCTTCACCCTCTGGCCAGACTCCTCCAAAAGTGTCTCTACTGTGTTTAGGTCAGGTGACCAGGTCATGTGATGCGACGACTTATTTGGTAGACAGCTTTGGCATCTCCAAATCTTTTGACTGATATAGTATACCTAGCAAAGGTGGGCGGAAAACCCCTAAGAGCTGCAATGCGGAAGTGCTACCCACTGCTACAATCTGTTAATTATTAAACCAGTTATAATTCATTGTAGATATGGATATGAGTCAAAAGGACAGACTGCCTCTCTCCAGCAGCCAGACTGCAGGTGTGTATAGTCTGTGTTCTCACTGTCGCTGCAGACCCTACAGCCCGCCGCACAGCCAAAGCCGGTCCCGCCATCCGAAACCGCTACGCCAGCCAGTGGACACTGAACAGGCCACACCCACCCGTCTCCTCCCACACTCTGAGCACGGACTGGAGGCTGCCCACACCACGGGCCACCGGCTCCGTGGACAAAGAGAGTGACAGCTACAGCGTCAGCCCTTCTCAGGACACAGGTGACCCTCCTCCCTGCCCCCGACACAGCCTCCCCCCACTAAAGCCTCTGACCTTTTTCTACTAAAGTTTCTTGGCAGGCAGATTAACCTGAAGTGTCTTAAATGCAGCTAACAAGCAGCACTCATATTTGGCAGGATATTTGCACTAAAAGTAATTCAAGTTAAAAGACGATGCCCAGGCACAAAAACTCAGGCCTCTCCTGATCGATAAGTTTAAAGTTCCTGGAAATATTCCCCACAAGTCCAAGTCCTTAATTCCTGCTCACCCTCACAATGAAATGCATTCTTATGGTCTTATGGCTGAATGCAGTGTGTTATGTTTCTGAAGGACCATAGTCTCTGAATATTCCACCATGGGTGGCTTCCTCAATGCCTGTTTTAAATATTTCTTCGAAAACCGTATGATTATCATTATTGAGTGTGTGCTTGTGGGTAATGTAAATATTACATTGTGGGGACCAAATGTCCCTACAATGTGATAAAAACCAATTACTTTAATGTTGGGTTCAATTCCCACAAGGCGAAGCTCAATTTTATAAAAAATCTGACCGCTAATGAATATGCCCGCCGCTCAGATCGCGCGCGGAGCAGCATGGTCTCCACGGAGAGCGCCTCCTCCACCTACGAGGAGCTGGCCCGGGCCTACGAGCACGCCAAGATGGAGGAGCAGCTCCGCCACGCCAAGTTCACCATCACCGAGTGCTTCATCTCCGACACGTCCTCCGAGCAGCTCACCGCCGGCACCAACGAGTACACCGACAGCCTCACCTCCAGCACGCCCTCCGAGTCGGGCATCTGCAGGTTCACGGCGTCCCCACCGAAACCTCAGGATGGGGTTAGGCTCATGAATATGGCCGTCCCCAAGGCACACAGACCGGGTGAGCCTTCCCTCTGTGTCCAGATTAAATAATCCCGCCTAGGGATGATTCTACCATTTTTAAGGTGGGGGGCATAAGGGAGACCATAGTTTTTACAGGGGGGACTCCTTGTCATTAGCCAATGATGTATTTTAGTGACACGGGAGGGGAAACTCCAGGGACCAATCAGCATTCGGCAGTGACCAGTGCCCCTGTGGCCCCGCCCTGTTCTTATTTCCCTTGACTTCGTCATTGTTAAATTGCAGGAAGACTAGGGAAGGAATCTTAGGATATATATTAACCTCAGTTTTATAACTTATGTTTTATCCAAAGTATTTATATTACTTAAAAATGTGAAATTGATGTGCTGTATATGTCAGGGTCAGCGCCCATCCGACGCTGTCCTGTTCTCTTTTGACCAGCAGGTGATGTTCCCTCCTCCATCTTTTAGTCCCTTAGCCCTAGTGTGTTTTCTCTGTTCCCCAGACTGGCCCGTAGCTCAGTGAGTTGCGTGCGGTGTGTTCCTGCATGTTGGAAGCGCCGTCCCCTTGGTTGTTGTTAATGTTTTGTTTCTTTAATAAACCCCCTCTTGTCTTAGAGTCGCTAAGTGGATGGTCACCATCATTCCTGCCTGCACCATGCCCTGTGTCCCTAACAATATAGTTTCTGAACATATTTATAATGTCAGCCAGTCAACTAAGCCTGTGTGTTTTGATATGTTTCAGTCCTGTTTTGTGAGCTAAGCAAAAGCCGCGTCAAGCTTTTATAGCGTTTTATAGTGTCAATTTACATGTTTGTGTCTGTAAACAGCCCTAAATCCTTGACCACAGGTGACATCGGTGTAGATAAACTTCCAGCGGTTTTAAGCAAGAACTTTTATTACAGTTACTGAGCCTATTATTGCAGTTACTGAGCCAGTGTGCTTTGAAAATCAGCTATCCGTTTCCCAGTGTCACCTTTTCTGTCTTCACGTCCTCTGCCGACTCGTCTGAAAGCAGCCCGTCGAAAGACTGGCCCACAGGGTACACCAAAGAGGGCCACCAGACTGCCGTCTTTGGCTACAGAGGACATTGAAGACTAGGTGATGTTGCGGTGTGAGATTGGTAGGAAAGGCGAGAAGATAGGCTTGGGTTTCGGGCTTTGTTGTGACTTTATGATACAAGAACCTGACTGGACAGGGACATGATGAGGGCAAAGAGAGGCTACGGTGACATCATCTAGTGGCATTGTCTGATTATACAACACAGCACTTTAAGGCCACAAAAGGACTGCCTAAGGTCAAATTAAGGTCAGTGGCTGCTTCCTGTTCGCCCTGTGCCCAACTGAGATTGACTCATTACCTAGCTCTATCCTTGAATAGTCTAGAACAGGATCACGAGATCCAAGGTGGGGGGCAAATTTTTTGAAAAATTGGAATAACGTGCAGTGTTCCTAAAACCCCCAGAATCTAAGGTTCAGCATCATCCTGCCTGAGGTACGTTACTCAGTCAATTTGACAGATGAAGAGACTACTAGTAGAAAAACCCAACATCTATGTTTAATTCAATTAAAGATGGGCGTAATTAATCAATTAGACTGCTTTAATAATTCCTATTAAAGGTACCATTACTTATTTAATTTGTTAATCTGGAATCAATAATTGAGTGGTTAGTGTAAAGGTTCATCTTGATTTGGGATTCCTCATTTTGTGCAGCAGAAAAGTACAGTTTGATCGTTGATTCATCCCATGAACAGATTCATGAAAATGCTGGGTGTATCGCTTTAAGAAATTGCTTCTCTGTGTGAGGCTGGCGACTGGTCATTAGTTTGACAAATTGCATCTCCAATCCCTGAGACTTCTGTTTTGAGGAAGCTGCTGAAATTGAGTTCTCTAGAATACATGCCGGACGTTCAGTTGGAAGTTCCACGTTAACAGCTTGCATCATGAAATTGTTGATTTGTTTTTGTACCAAAACCTCACAGGGAACAATGCAGAGGAACGATGAAAGCACAATTTAACTGAAATAATTGAAATCATTCAATTTCAACTGGTTAAGTAAGAAGAGATCCTAATAAGTAAAATGATGACCGAGCGTGATGCTTGAAAAGTGATTTTGCAGAAGTAATAGAAGTTTACCTTTTAATTTGTCCTTGTTATTTTCTCCCTTGCCCTGCAGGAGGCGAGCTGGTTCATCTGCCTCCGTATCTCCGGATGGACTTCCTCCTAAACCGTGGGCTCCCAGCATCCGGGCGCGAGGCGGCCATGGGCCAAGCCTGCCTGGAGCCTCAGAAGAGCCGCACGCTGAAGCGGCCGGCCCTGCTGGAGCCCACTGCGACTGAGGCAGGGGCCACGGCGGGGGCGAGTAGCCGCGAGGTGCAGCAATGGCAGCCCGGGACTGCCTCCACGCTGCCGCAGCGGGAGGGAGGCGACCTGGCCCAGGCCGCCAAAATGAGCAGCTCCCAGGAGTCACTATTGGACTCAAGAGGACACGTGAAACAAAGCAGTAACCCTTACGCAAAATCTTATACCTTGGTATAACACAGAGCACGGACAGGACTACAGACACGAGAGCTCTGTTGAGAAAAAGGAAGACAAAAAAAAAAAACAAACAAAAAAACGCACACAAACGCGGACTATTGAAAACAGAAGCTGTATATATTTCTGACTCCAAATGGATGGTTAACTTTCTTTCTAACGCATTCCTTCCTTTCTTTACCTCTGTCCTTTCTGTTTTCTTTTCTACTTGAGTATTTGTTTATTTTAAAACACTTCACGTGAAGATTGCCAAAATAATTTATTTAAAAGTCGAAAGAGAAAAATAATATTGGAATTATTATAATGATGGTGATGACGATGATGATTATTATACAGAAACAAAAGAAACGTGTGAAAAGGAGAAGAGGAGGAAACTGGACCATTTGGTAGGACAACTGCTTTATTTTGGTCTGAGTGAGGTGCTCTGGGTAACAACCAGATATCAAGACAAGTCTTCACGTGACAGGAGGCATTTGTACAAGCAAGAAGAAATTCCACTAACGCAAGATAAGCCGCCCTACTTGTCCAGTCTTCTCAGATTGTTGTCTTTTAATCAATTTCCTATGATTGCATGGGAACTGACGAAGGTGATGGCTGGAAATCCCACTGAGAATTTTGTCACATTATGAAATTATAAAATGTGAAGATTTATTATATATATAAATATATATATAAATATATATATAAAAGAAATCAATTTATTTGTGGATATTACAGGGAAAATTTTGATTTGGTTAATAAACTCCTTAGTCATGTTTGCACAAATCTGGTTTTAATTAGGAAACGGAGGCAACTGGCAGTTATTTAGAAGCCCCTCCCCCCAAACGGAAACAGAGCAGGCGGCCGCGTGATCGGACCGAGGTCATGAGCACGCACCGGTGCGCAGACGTTCTGCAATAATTTATCCAGGTGTTAATGGTTTATGCACAGGTCACCCACTTGGTAAGTGGCGTTTCTTTCCGTGTGGGTGCCGCTCACGTGCACTGGCGATCCTTTCAAGACCAAAGAAGCACCTCGACTTTGTCGACCACTCGTGGTCAAGCCAGCAGTAAGTCGGGTGGGGTTGGGGGGGGGTGGAGTTAGGATGATTCCAAGGGCCCCCGAGTGACT
>JABFEB020000036.1:10338239-10350366 GCA_019775895.2 Stomatorhinus ivindoensis | reverse complement strand
GGGGGGTGGGGTGGGGGGGGGGTGTTGTGGGTCTCCCCCCCCCCCCTGTCGTTTAACGTCACTGCGTCGCGACGCCTCTCCTCTGTCTTCGCGGAAACTGTGACAATCCAGCGAATATGTCCTCCATCCGCCTATGCCCCTCCCCCCCTTGCCCAATACAATACCCCAAAAATCCTAACCTCAACTATACTCCAACTGTCATCGCTGTCATGCACAACCAGCCCTTTCCTTGCAGAAGACAGGTGAACACCTGAGGGTAGACGATGGCACGATTATAAACCTTTTTTACTGGAGTTGTTCTATGAGATGTTTTCGAGATGAGCCCAGCTAGACCCGCGGTATCTGTCACGCTGTGGTTCCCTTTTGAAAAAGCTCTCTCGTCCCATCGATGGACGCGGTAATTAAATCTCAGCCAACAGATGGCGACATGTGCTTATCGGAAGTGTTATTTTTTGCAGCGTGAATGTCAAGGAAATGCGTTAACACACTGCGTTGAAGCGAAACCATGACAATCTTAAAGGGCGGATCCGGAACAGTGATAATGGCGCTGTTTCTGACTGTGACCGTACAGAAAGAACTGAGTTGTTATTCAGCATTGAGATAAGATAATGTCAGAGATCAGTTGATTACTTTTGCACTGGCCTCTTACTGCCTGCAGAGGGCAGTGTGACAGAATAAAGAAACTTGTCACTACACTGGCCTTTCACTATGCCTGAAGAAGAGGCTGAAGTCGTTGAATATGCCTCGGTGGAATGCTAAGAATGTTGTTTTGGTTCAATACTAGGTCCTTTGTTCCTTTTCCAAACATAATGTGTGTGCACACATTAAGTGTAACGTTCCACAGAAAACAAGAAGCTCTACCCAGGAATATCAGCATGTAGAGCATTAAAAAATCAGCAGACACTTTGTATTCATAATCTGTATTGTGTTTTAAAACTTGAAGATGTTTTAAGATCCAGTGCGTTTTCTCCTTCTCCGATATACATTAAGTATGCTAGTGTGTGTATGTATGCACACATATTAAAACATTAAGCATTACCCGACATTTGGCTACTCCAAGAGGGAAGAGCACTTTTCTGAATGATTTTCAATGTTAAAGGCAGAGAGGGAGACAGCAAGTTTCCATTCCATGATGGCAAGAATGTTCTAGAATTTGTCTCCTTTGCCATCGCTGTAGCAGGATTCCAGTTTGGTATTTTACAGGCATACTGGTGGAGCGCCTTCAGTTTTTGTCAGGATGGTATGAAATTTGAAGAAGCAGGGGCACCAACTATAAAATGTTTTCCTTTTTTGTCTTTGCTCCACTTATCCTGAAAGGAGGTGTGTGCCACACTACTGGACGTGAAGGGTCATTCTCCGAGTAAAACGTAACCTGCAAATGTGAGGCTTCTCTGATTATCGGAGACCCCACTTGGTGACCCCAAAATGATATGCATTCAGTTGAAGGTAAAGGGGTCTCATCATCATCCAACGTGTCTGTCGTACGCCAACCCCCTCATTGCAGTGGGAGTGAAGATCTAGTTCCACATCTAACAGGAACACACCTAGCCTGTCTAGAAGTGGCACTGGTGAGCGATTTGAGCGTGCCGAAATAAATAACAGCCCCTTGCACAATGATGTGACTTAACTTCGTTTAATAATCGCAATGCTAGATCATTAACTCCAAGTTAGCAAAACGGCATGCAATTCAGTAAGATGATGCACATTTAATGTGAGATCAGCAGTCTCCCTATACTGACAGGGACAATCCAAATGGGACAATATGCTAGGTAGGTGTATTTTAACCCCCAGTTAGCTAAAAGTGAGCTCCCCTAGGATTAGCACTTTGTTTTTATAACCTGCCGGTGGACATAAAGTACCCATTGGCAGAAATGGTGGATTTCCCCATTTTCCACGTTTCCTAAATCGCTCTATTGATTCCTGAACTCCTGGAATGTCAGGAAATTGCTCCTGCGAACCTTTATCTCCAGTATGGGGTTAGGCGAGTGGTGGGGTGGCAAGGATTTACTTCATATATATATATATATAAAACTGTATTTACTACCCCCCCCCCCCAACTGAAGCACACAACAAGGTAGGCCAGTGTTTGAGATTTACACTCTGCCTCTCTTGCGTTATTAACCGCCATCATAAATAAACTTTTGCGCTCTCTCATCTGCTCTGCAAAATAAAGATGCCCCCCCTCCCAAACCCTGCCGGCTGCCCCATCCCCACTGCAAAGTGCCCTGGCTAACAGGCATCTCTCCTTTTCCCATTAATAAGCTTGCTGTTAATCACTATCACATTTCTTGCAAGATTTATGACCACGTATGCACAGGGGAGCTTGCAATTCCCTCCCTGATGATGGGAACCCGACGTGGACCCCACCACCATTCCTCTCTATAATCGCTTGTAATATTATACCTGGGATAACAGAACCCTTCGTGACACTAGATCCCATACTTTCCGCCCTTTTTGTCTTTTATTTGCAATTCTTTTGTACATTTCTGCAAAGCTCAAGTGCTCTACCTGTATTTTTTTACTTGTTTTCATCCACTGTAAAGTCTCATTTCCATTCCTTGCATAGACATTATTGTGACAAAGGGACCGCTTGAAGGAGTGAATGTCAATGAGTGCGTTACAGGGGGATGGGGTGGGTGGGTGGGGGCGGGCCGGGGATGGGGCTTGGTGGGGGTGTAAGTAGGCCACTCTACCCGTGGAGTCGGTAAAATAGTTTTTTAGTTTGCCTGCTGTGGGACAAGGTTATCATCTGTCTTATGTTCCATTCTTTCACACATGTTGATTCTGTTACTTTACTGTACGGATACTTTCTATTCAGTAGAATTCCATTTGGAAACAAAGAGTCTACTGATTGTTTCCATTTGAGACATGCATTAAGTTACATCGTTCATAACGGAATTACAACAGAATGTTGAGTGTATACATTGTGTTCTGAATATTTCAGTCTCATGTTTTAGACACTTCTCTTGGGATTCTGAGTTTACTCTCCGGACACTTAAATCAAAGGAAATGTTTTAAATACTGCTCAAAAGGTAAAAAAAAAGAGAAAAAAAAGAAAAAAAACAAATTTTAAGGAACATATTTATATACAGTAGCAAACCAACTTTGTTGTTGAAATAATAATAAAGAAAATTCCTAAAATAACATTGTGTGAATTAGTCATGGTTTCTGTCACATCATTTATTAATTATAATAAAACACTCCTTGTGCTTTTTCAGTCATCTATTAGAAGCCTTAAAATTTTTATATTTTTATATGCATATTCATATACATTATGTCATATGATATCAGATAAAGGGCTCAAAAGCAGGCGTTTCCTGGAAAAAAAAACGAGTTTACTAAACTGAACAGGAGCAGGGAAATGAACGAGACCGTGAGGGGATAAAACAAAAAGTCGAGTACAGGGAAGGACACAGGCATGAAGGACGAACAGGGCAGGTGACCAAATGCAAGAGTGGACACACAGAGCCAGGACAGGTCACTGGACAGGACAGGGCACAGCAGGACCGACAGGATACATGGGACAGACACCACACAAAACCATAGGGGTTGAGCCAACAGACAGGACATGGCACAAAAATGGACAAGGAACAGACAGGGGACGGACCAGGTATCAACAGGACAACAGACATCAATGAGGACCAGCGAGCGGGAGAGACTGAGACAGACCGAACACACCACACCTCAGAACACCAGACGGACAAAACCCAGGACCTAAGATATGACACATGACACAACTAGGGGCATAGAAGAGAGCAAGGCAAAACCAGGGACAGCAGAGAGGACATCCAACAAGACACAGACCAGGACAGAGCAGACAGGTGGACAGACCACAAGGACAGGGATGGAAACACATGAGAGGAGTACAGGGGACACAAGCTAGGACAAAACCAAGGCAAAACAGGGACCCAGAACCAGGAGCAAGGCATGACCAGAAGGAACAGGGAATGTCTGGAAAGTCTCCTTGGGAAACTGGGAGGTGACCCTGGGATGCAAACCCAACTAAGCCTGTTCATAGGCAAGGTAAGGTCCATCCAGACCACAGGACCTAAGGACCTCAGAAGGCCAGCAGAGATGGATGGTGCCAAGGGACTAGTGGGGCAGGAGCAGGAGGGCAAAGAGAGAACTGTGTAGCTGGACCAAGATGGCACTGAAAGAACTGTGCTGCAGGAACAGGAGGGTGCCGAGGAAATTCTCCCCCAAGCCTCAACAGGAGAGTCGCCCAGGCGGGCAACATCAGGCAACTGATGGGCTTGGGCTGAGCACTGATCTGCAGGGGACAAGGAGGCCATCAAGGTAATCACAAGAGGCTGCAAAGCGGGCGCCAAGACAATGATAGGAGATGATGAGGCAGGAGCCAAGACGATAACAGGAGACAATGAGGCATGTGTCGACAGGATGCCAGGAGACAACAAGGCGGATGCCAATGGGAGACCAGGAGATGAAGAGGCAGGAGCTGATGGGACAACAGGAGAGCCGACGAGGCAGGAGCCGAGTGGACTTCAGGAGGCGAGTGGAGCATAGCCAGGACACCTGGAGGCAAGTAGCGCATAGCCAGGATATTTAGGGGCGGGCGGGATGCAGTCGGGACACTTGAAGGTGGGCAGGACACCTGGAGGCAAGCAGGGTACAACTGGGACACCTGGCAAGACCACTGGGATTCTCTGCAGGATGGCACACCTGCTACGAGATCAGGTACAGGCAATGTAGTCCCTCTTGGACCAGAAGCCGGGGACTTGGGAAGAGCAGCCTTCTTTGAACCAGGAGCCTCAATGGAGTGACAATCCACTGAGCAGTCTCATGCTTGACTATCTTCTGCATGTTGGTCAGTAAGCGCTGCAGTGAGGCGGTGGGCTGAGTGGCTTCATGCCACAGTGAGTGGTCTCATGCTGCAGAAAGGCGGCAGACGGACCACCTGCATGCTACAGAAATGCCGCGGCTTCACGCAGTCAAGAGACAGCACGCTGAGCGGTCTTATGCTCCACCACCCCCCGCATGTTGGTCAGTAAGCACTGAGCCTTCTTTGCCTTCTGGGGATCTGTATCTGGGCTGAGTCTCACTGGTACCTTCCCCACTTCTCAGAAGAGAGCCGCGGACTCAGGGATCCTCTAGACCGTGGGATTAATCCTCCACTCCAGATGGGCATCCAGGAGTGATACAAAATCCGCTACTTGAAGACTGGGTGCCTCCCGTGGTGCCAGAAACCACTTTGCTACAGGTTAAACTTGACCACAAGCTCTGGGACATTAATGTGGAATGACTGAGAAAAAATTATGATACAAGGGTGTTTGCAAATCCTTGCTTTTCCGTAAATGGTAGTGTGGGAGGTTTTTTCCTCCATGAATTGAGGCTCTCCAGAGGGTTTCTATATTTTTATGAATCATAGTTGATTCCACATATCTGTTGCCATGGATTCAGAAACCATATCCAGAAGGGCAAGGGATGACAGGGGGAAGGCAACAGTACAGTACAGCTGAAGGGGCTTTTGGAAGGCATAAGGCTTGTTGGCGTCACTTCCTTAAATGGAATGACTACAGTATCAGCATCATAAACCAACTGATTGCAGCATGCTGAATACTATTCAACATTTCTGAGCACAGAGGAGAGGGACTGGAGCCTCACCTGCTGGAGAATGTGGGGGACGATGGGGTAGATATGCAAAGGATGTGTTTCGCAAGCTTTGCTGCTTCAGCATTTTTAGATAATTCTTTTACGCTTTTCTGTGATAAACTGAAGAACGATTATAAACATTTCACAACTTTCAAAGGCTTTCCTTGGCAAATACATCAGATTTGTTCAAAGAGTCAATATTTATAGTGTTGACTCTTCCTTATAGCTTCTGCAATTCACTGTGGTATGCTGGATATCAGCTTCTGGGCCAAATCCTGACTGATCATGATCCATTCTTGCCTTGTTAGTGCTCAGAGTTGATCACAATTTGTGGGTTTCTGCTTGTCCATTCACTTTTTTGAGGATTAACAACAGCTTCTCAAAGGACTTCAAATCTGGGGAGTTTCCTGGCCATGGATCCAAAATTTCAGTTTTATGATCTCTGAGCCACTTCAATGCTTTATATTCATTTCTGGTAAGAAATCATGTAAAGTAACGTGAGCTCACTAATGAGAGCTATCAAATTAGCAAAAATACCTATTTCATCATCACTGAAGTCAACACTGCCTCCCTCAATGACACCAAGTGGGCTAGCAAAGGGTGATGTCCCCCAGATGGCATCCAGCTCATCATAAAATGAGCATTTGATGTTGCTGGATTGCCCACTACCTCTGAGTTTATCTCGAGTTTGAGTGTACTGCTGCATCATTTGTTTTACCTTGTTACGGTCCTTGTAAACCCTCTAATTTTCATTTTTTTCAGAGAACAAAAGGAATATATTTATGTTTTAATGTGTTGTCATTAATTGAGCTTTGATGTAGTCCTTACTCCATATCTCAAAAGCAGCAGTCTCCTCCTCTGCCCACACAACCTCGCGTGCTGCCATGTTGGTTATTTGCATGATTTGTTTTTCGAAATTTGCTGGGACATGGGCAAAGTTTGGCCCATCGTGGGAGCCAAAGAGTTGTGGGGAAATAGCAAATGGAATAACAACCACAATGGTGCACTTTGTGTTGAGGTCTGAGCGTTCATTTGGAGCATTCACATAGGCTCATTTTGCATGGGAACAAGAGTCCAGTTCAATCTGTTGAAACAAGCCAAATGTGAAAACACCCTTAGAAAAAATATACTGGTATCAGTTAAACTTTACGTGTTGGTGCACCACGACTAAATCTTCAAAACAGTATGATTGTGTGTGTTCTGTATGTAGCCTGTGATGGATTGTTGACTTGTTCCTGATATTTACATAAGTACATTACAAAAGTTAGAGATAAGCCTTGTTTTGTTTTCCAAATGCAACCCGGTGAATTGCTGGTTTGACTCCAAAGAGATTTTTATGATGCCTATCATCTAATTCCTGTATGTTCCTCCTTCCAGCAGAAAATAAGAGCTCACATCCTCATTTGACTGCAAGCAGAGGTAAGATATTGGTGAAGCACATGGTGCAATTCGCCCATGATTTGGAATAGACATTCCATTCATTAACAAGTGAAACAATTACATTATGAAGCTTTGCATCTGGACTGTAAAGCATTTCCAATCCAGAGTATCTGACCTGCTTTGCAATTTCAATGAGTCTGTTCGGGTTATAGTGAATTCCCATTACAAGGCTTATCAATGATCCATTTGACTGCCATAAACTGAAGTTGAAAGATTATAGATGCAGAGAGTCATGTGAAAGAATATTGTAATATTTTGTGGGGCAGAACTATAGCTTTTGATTTGTAATAGCTCAGTGTTTAATGAATAATTCGAGATATCCTGAATCTATGTAGACATAGAGTTATACAAGTTATAATCAGAACATCTGAGACATCTAAGTATTTATCTGATAGATGCGAAAGCCTCTACATTAATTATTTTAACTCTGACATCTTAATCAGTTTTTGCTGTTTAACTACATCTATTAATTCCTGAATGGGACTTTTAGGACTTTGTACTTTTTTGCATGCAAAAAACTAATAAGTATTTTTCAGAAAAGAAGTTTGTGTTTTTGAGGCACATGATTTTTTCTGACAAAATCAATGTGAATTCTTTCATGCTATTTGAGAAAACACGTGTGCAATGTTCCCAGCCAGGTAATAATTCCCCCTGAAGAAGATTCCCACAGCCCCGTACCCTAAGGAGCCTGCAAATTGGAATCAGTTTAGTAAACCTCATATGTAAAGATTGACCTGTGGGGTATGCAGAACGTATTCAATTCTGGGATTCGGTAAAGGTCACAGTGCTGTTTAATTTCCACGACATGCGGCACTCTGGTGGGTCGTACTCGCCACCAGTTCAGCTGATGACAGCCTTAAGCCCTCGAACACCTGCGATCCCCAAACCCAAATCACTTCGAAAAAGCTCCATAATGCTCTGAGCTCAGTCCATCAAGCATCTGACGCCGGTGCCCACTCTGTTCTCCCCTCCCTGCAGCCTTCTAATGAACAGCTTTGCACTGAGAAACAGAATCTGCCATGTGGAGTTTCCAGGGGCATAGATTTGTTAGAAACACCCATGATACTCGCATCTCTGCAAGGATTCAGACACCCAGGCTTTTTTATTAAACCATGTTTTTCGGGGAATGGATTTTGTATTTTTTCTCTGACCACTGGTCATGAAATGATACTTTGCGAGTCCCTGCAGGTTAAAGAAGTGCTAAATATTCATAGTCTTTTGGTGTGACTTTTTTATTGAATTGTCCTCACTCTTCCCAGTCATCTCTCAGGAATATTACAATCACCAATCCATAAACATGAAACATAATTATTTATTTGTTCATTTCAAATGAGGCTGATAAAAATCATTTTACATTTGCGCCTACGAAGATCCCAAACATTTCAGTCACTCACCAACTTAGATGAAGTGTAAACATGAAAACAGGCCAATCTTACACAAACAGCACCCGAGAACCTCATTTAGCCGAAACTGCAAAATACAGGTCATGCAGCACGAAGGGACAATGGCAAGTCCTTGCTTTAAAGTTAGTCTCGATTTGCTGCCTCACAATACTCGTTTCCTTGGGGGCATCAATATCACCATGACAACAGATTCATTCCCTCTTAGCTAGCACCACACCTTAATTGCATCTCTCCCTCCAGATTGGCTACCCCCCTCACAGTAAAGACACACACACACACGCCCTGAGCACACAGCAGGTCTGCACAGTATTCAACCATTATCCATTCATACATAATCATACCCATATCACGGGGGACACACAGAAACATTACCTGCAACCATCTCTAATATGTACAACACACTGTGAAGCACAGTGGGAAATGATAGATGAATAATAATAGTAAATAAATAATAAATAACGTTATTATATGGAAAGTACAGTATACCCAACAGGATACTAAGTGGTTTGAACATGCATGCAGTTCCCTACTGCAGTGCTAGATGAACTGTGTGTGTGTGTGTGTGTGCGTGTGTGTACAGATATATATATTCCAATTTGTAACTGCCAGACTAAACAAACTACTAATTTGTGGCCTTTGCACAACAAACAGTCAAGCCTTTAGTTCTCAGTGCTGGTTAGATACATCACAAATATACTTGGACATCTAATTTTCCAAGGAATGTATAACATGTTGTTTGCATTAAGAAGAAATTCTCTGCTACTGTATGCATGACCTATGACAAACTTAATGTAAAACACTAATGCCTCAGTCAGCCATTTAAATAATGGAAAAGGAGTCCTCTGTCAAGTTACAACTAAGTAAATGTGGTGATAAGGGAATGATACGGCATGTCAGTTGTAGATTATTATTGTTGTTGTTCTTGTTATCCATTCATTTTCTGTGACACACTGGTCCCATTGAGGTTGACGCCCTGTCCTGGGCTATTCCTTGCCTTGTGTCAGTACCCTCCTGGATAGGCTCTGAACCTCCGTGACCCTGCATAGGACAACCCAGAATAGAGGACGGATCAGTGGATGGATGGATGTTAATGTGTCAGGTCAGAGCCTTTGCCATTTGGGCTGAGTGTCATCGGCAATAATCCCAAGCGACTCGGTTCTTCGCAGCAACCAAACACTCTCCACACACTCAGTGTGAGTGGGAGATACAGGTGTTTTATCAGTGTCTCGGCTCTTATTGTCGCCTTCTTTAATGGTGCTGCGAGTAATGAAAATGTACCATGAATTTACAATATCTTACCTTGTTAAGATTTCATAGAGATAAAACGTGAAGCCTATAAGCGGTTGTGTGGTGGTACATCATACAATAACCCAATAACAAGAAAGCTGAATTGTTTAAATGAGTGATTTTACGAGGCTGCTTAATTATTTAGCGGTATTCTTTGGGGGTAGTCACATAGTTGTGTTATTCGGAAATCTTTTTTTTACATTAACAATTAGCCAAACCTTGAAAAAATACTTGAGTCAAATGTGGTTTCCTAACTATAGGTTACAGTAATGTCTTGGCCTGAGTAAGAACTGTTAATTTCTTGGTCAATGCTTGCTTGAGCTGAGTTCTCCATGCACGTCATTTGGTTATTTCATTTCTTTGGGGTTGAAGCTACGTCAAATGGATTCTCCCGTGAGGGTCCACAGAGCATTCCATTGGTTTCAGCCACCTTCAATTACTGATGAACCGTTTCTTTTTATCCTGATGTATAGAGGTTGGGGTTTACTTCAACCCCAAGTCCCATGTCAGACCCAGAAGTCTAAGGATTCACACCCTATCTTTCTCTATTTCTGCAATTTTACATTTCAGCTTTTGAGAACGTTCCTTTCTCTCGACCTTTCTCCCTCCCGGCTCACATTTGAACCCAAGAAGTGGAACCCCAAATAAAGCACTATTCTGAAATAATGGGGTTCTTTTAGCTAAGGTGTCTTGGTTTTCCAAAAGCAAAGGAAAAATGTAGAGATATTTTAAGGGTGGCTTGTGGTTTGAACCCCACCCTGTATGCACATGGAGTAAAAAGGTTGCCGGTTTAATTTGTAAGAGATTTCTGAAAGGACCTATAATATAGGAAAACTGTAGATCTATTTTCAGGGTGACCTGGTGGCTTGTGGTTTGAATCCCACCCCTGGCTCTGCATGCATATAGATTAAGGTTGCAGAGATTAGCGGTTTCACGGTAAACCACAGCAAAATTCCTATTAGTATCACTATTCCAAATTTAAATTATCATTAAACCTGTGGTTTACTACCAGGCTTTGAAAAACCCACATTAAATACTGTTCAGCATCAGACAATAGCAGCAGTCTCCCAGATGCAGGAGCGCAGCTGCAGCATGCAGTGTGGATGCAGTGTTTAGTGTCAGTGAAAACATGGCGGAAGGCAGTGCCAGCGCTCCGTCTTAATATTTAATTTTCATCTCTGGTGTAGCATTTCAGGTTTGCCTCATATTTGGTGGCCGTCCTCTCAGTACTCCGATTTCCCCCCGCAATCCAAAAAAATACATTTAGGGATGCATGAACTGCCCAAAATATACGTGTGCGCACCCAATGGTAGACTTGCACCCCATCCTAGGTGTTCCCTGCCTTGTGCTTCCTGTACAAGATAAGCAGTATAGGAAATGGATGGATATATATATAATTCATGTACTGATAACATACGTAAGCAACATCGCTTTTACACCAAACATCTCAATCGCTTCTGGCTTAAAAGGCCACAGAGCCAATTAAAAGAATGAAATCAATACAATGCAGCTCAAAGGTCATTGAAATCACTGGGAAACACCAATAACCTGATGTAAGAGTAGCTATAATCCCCATTAATATGATGCAACAGAGGGGCTCTTGTTCATAATTCACTGCATTATCCTGCAGATTGCTCAGGATTGTCAATACAGAAAACATCAGCTGATATAAGTGAACAAACTCTCCCTTAGCCTTGTCTGCACTTGAAATATCTCTTCCCAGAAAGACAGGCAAAACGGACTGGCACCAATACGTGCACAGAAATTATGATGGACGTGATGTTCAGATATTTTCTTGGCCATATGGGCAGTCTGGTTAAAGGACATTGCTGGGATTTCTTTTGAGTCGGACGATTAGACAGCCTCATCTACAAACAAAGGACAAACAACATTTGTGTAATGAAAGGGACAGTCGTGTTTTTACATATGATCCGGTTTGTTGCCAAATGCTGGATACAAAGATTTAAAACTGCCTCTAATTCATAATGTAATCTAGTCTGAAGGAGGAAAATCCACCAGTCATGACTCTACAAAGTACTTGACAATAACTCTAGATGACAATCACCAAACAGATGATATCTAGGAAAGGCCATAAATGGAGAAGGGCCCAGATTTATGTTGCCCTAGAGAAAAGGATTCAGTGTAATCAATCACAATAGAAAACATTACAAAATCTGATCTCAGTGCTACTGGATAAATGTCTTCAGGTAACTGCTGATGCACTTGCTGGCCTGGGATTCTGCCCTGTAGTATTCATCTAACTAACGGTAATTTAAGCCGACACTAACACTCCGGACCCAATTTGTGTTATATAATAATAATAATCAATCCTTTATTTATCCCCATGGGGAAATTCCTTTTTATGCCTCCCTCAACTTGCTCTTTGT
>JABFEB020000036.1:10324230-10336358 GCA_019775895.2 Stomatorhinus ivindoensis | reverse complement strand
CTCTCCCCACCTCTCACTTTCTCTACTTCTCCTAATTTGATACAGTTACCTGTCATACTCTTCCCTGCTTAAGGCATAACCACAATTATTATTTATATATTTATCATTTATTGGTAATCGGGGAACTGTATTTATAGGCCATTTATGCTGTTGTTTCATAGTGTCCGATGTTTTGAAAAGCCTCCCCTTGTCACTTCCCGGTTGTATGTTGTATCCTGGTCCTGACGGAATGTTATTTCTGTCACGCCCAGGTAAGGAAGGAGGACAAGCATATAGGGGAATGAAAAAGGAATTTATTGAGGAAAAGAGAACAGAAGCAGGGCAAATTCAAAAGACCACGAGGGGTCAATAGAGGCAGATGAGGACCGAGCACCGCTCTCCCCTGCCTTGTGCTCTGGGGGGGATGAAGTCCAGGGTTCTTGTGACCCTGTACTAAATTTGAGGTTATTTAAGGTGAATGTATAGATGGATTTAAACACAAACTCCACCCCCTTCTGAAAAGAAAGGGTGAAATACCAGTGTACACGGCTAGATTCAGCTACATTCACTGATATTGAATTTTCCAGATACTTAAGGAAAGGTGGTTTCATCATCAAGTTTTAGCTGCCGGAGTCGCTTTCTGCCGTTTCCAAAAGAAGTGTCTCCCTTAACTCCTGGCCTTGAGGTCTGTGGGTGTACCTGCACTTCATATTAAGCCTCAGGACAGTGTACAAGGAGTTCTTTGTGATCGTACACAGGAACCGTATTTCCTGCAACAACTTATTTTATAAATAGCAAGAGGCTCGTTTCTAAGGCCCGAAAACGAAAAAACAATCAACCCTGATCAAAAGTGTGAAAAGAGCCGTTTGTTTGACGCGACCTGACTCTTGCTGAACATTGTTCACACCCCTTAATTAATAATATAATAGGTTTCTTGCTCTTCTTTATTCCCATTTTCATTGCCAAAACGTGGCCTCCTGGATCGGAGCATCTGCTTCACATGGACTTTGCATGTTCTACGCGTATCACATGGTTCTCCTCCTGCGGTCCAAAGGAATGTTATTGTTTACATAGACCCACTTAGTGGACAAGAGGTGGACAATTCGGGTCCAGAAAGTAAAAATCCAGACCAAGATTTTGCTTCAACCAACCACCTCTGCTGTAACAGTCAAAAAGAACTGATTTGTGTTTTTGCTTCATTGCTGGGTGATTAAGTATATGTTTTTCAAGGTTTGTTCAGAGGAAATTTAGTTTTTTTAGAGGACATAGGCATTTAATAGAAAAAATGCCTTTTTGCTGACTTGGCAATGAGCTCAGTGGCTAAGGCGATCACCAGAGAATAATTACAAAGATGATGTCATCAAACAAGGATGCCGCGGCAAATATTTAAATGTTCGACTGAGGCTGGCATTTGCCGTTTGTCTTTTTCTCAATGGGATTGCATGTAGCAGACGGGCTACCTCACGACTGTTAATGAGACGGGGGGCTACTCAGGGCGACCTCCCACCATAACCACGCTACCAAATCAAACGCTCCGTGCGAGGTGGGGGTCCTGGTGGATATGAAGGTCAGGCAAATATCACTGACCTCTCGATTCAGCTGATGTGCCTCTGAAGCTGTTTGAAGTGAAGCCAGTGAAGAAGAAGAGAGACTAAACAGAGCTGCCAGATCAATAAGGAGTGTGGTATCAGCTCACCCCCCCCCCCCCCCTTATGGCTGGATGTTTTATTTGTTTTTAGAGAAGGAGATAAAAACAAGCAATTGCATTGCAACTCATAAAGCATCTAAGCATGATCTCTTTGATCTATATAAAAACATTGTTTCCTCTTTATTATGTGTATATATAATATATGATGTGCATATACACCACACGTATTAAATATAAAGTTTATATGTAAAGGTTAGCTTAGGGCAAGGGTGTCAAACTCTAGTCCTGGGGGGCCGGAGCCCTGTGTAGCTTAGTTCTTTCCTATTCTGTTACAAATGATTCAGCTCAAGAGCTGTGCTGTAATTAGCACATGGAGTTGAATCAGGTGTGTTAAATGAGGATGAACCAAAATCCGTGTAGGGCTCTGGCCCCCCAGGGCTGGAGTTTGACACCACTGGTTTATGACCTACCCTAGATAGGCAGGGGACACAGTTACGTAAGCATGTCTGTCCATTACTTTTCCAGTGAAGGATTGCAGAGCTATACAAGCAAATGGTATCACTTACTACAATATAATGAAGAGCTCCCAATGAAGTAATATATTACCATGCAAATACGAGCAGATAGAGGAAGGATACTGTGGAAAACTAGACTAATTAATCCAACGGTTATGGGATTTTTACGCAAGTTAAATGTACAGCTAATTAAAAAAAACATTCAAAAGTGGGTCATCTCATTTCAGAACGTGAGCTGTTCCACTACTAATTATAGTACAATATGTTTGATCTCGAAAAGTGAAGCCTATGAAATACAGGCAGGATGTCAGCAGGATTTTCGGACTTAGTGGAGTTATCATATTTGTATGTATATTAACATTTTTTCATTTTTTTTTTATTTATAAGATTAAACCTTATATTTTCAAGTCAGTTATTTTCAATATTACAAATATGCAGTGGATTTCGGGGAATTGTCCTGGATCCCACACATATTACAAAGACAAATGTAATTCACTGCTTAGTATAAAATACACTGAAATCCACGTTGAAGTGGACAGATCTTATCAGCAAACAATAACACATTTTTACATCCTCATACCTTTAGTTAGATTAATGCCTGAATTTTTGTAGCCTAGGGGTACAACAGGCAGCTCAAACAGTATAAAATATTACGAAAAATGTTACAGGGTTTGAAAGGGATGTGTTGTACAGTTCTGCATGACACACATCCCGGACACATCCCGACCCTGGCAGAACAGTCAGATGCTGGGCCCTTGAGCGAGGCCCTTAACCCTCCCACATGCTCCTGGGCCCCCAGATAAATGGCCTGACCCTGCAATGCGACCCCAAGAATGACTCTCAACTGTATATATGAGAGTTTGTGTCCCAAAGGAGAGATGAAAAAAAGACCCGATTCCAATGTAGCCGGTGCTTCTGCAAATGGCAAATACAGCACAGCTTCATTCACTTCATTTTTGACATAGTTCCACCTACAGCCACAGTCTTGATAAGATGACAGGAGAGCCGAAATCATCTTTACGAGGAGCTAACTCCGATTTTAGTTCGAATCTGACGTCAGAGTTACTTTTTGACTCATGGCATTGACTCCTACACAAGTAACCTTTCCTTGTTTTATACTATAATTAAAATCCATGTAATATTCCAGAAGTGAGTGGGACGTGTCTTTTTTGTCCTGTTATAAGAGGTATGTATAGATAAATGCCTGCTAAGGCAATATCTCCCATAAGGGTGTCTCTCTTAAAGGTCAAATGCGAACTGATTTAGAATTTTTGCGGAATCGACAAAGTCCCAGAGGAATCCAATATATGAAGCAGCTTATTGGATATTAACCAAACAGGGGCTGGTAATTTGGTGCCTCATAAATCACAGGATCATTAATAAACTTGTCAATCAAAGGAAGAATAAAGAAGAAACTATTTACATGCCTGTCAATCAAATGTCTGCATCTATTAGCTTGCACTGCTTGTATGATTTTTGTGCATGATGCCACGATTCCCCATGAACTCACGTTGTTAACAACTACACGACTGTTAATTGGGAAGCTAAGACAGTCACATAAAGACTGCAATCAGGCCATGGAAATATAGCCTAATTGTAGTCTAATAACGCTTCTGCTTTTCTATTTATTTACATATAAATACAGCATATCATATGAAACTGATTTTTATGATCATATTTATATGATAGCATCCTATCATCATATCGACTGCTTCGTTTCCTGTGCTTCCTGAGATGGGCTGCAAGGTACCTATAACCCATTACTGAATAAATGATTATGGTAAATGGATGGATGACTGGATATAAGTCATGGGTGAGTAATGGTGGCTCAATGGACAGCACCGTTGCATCACATGTCCAGGGCTGGAGGTCTGTAAACCTCCCCGGGTATACGGGGGTGGAGTTTGCATGCTCTCCCTTTGTCATGTGAGTTGCCTCCTGCCATGTAAAGTTAGGCTAGTCGGCATAAATATTGCCCATAGTGTGTATATGTGCCCTGCAGTGAACTCCCATTTGGAGTCTAACCCAGCCTTATGCCGTTTGCCGTCTGGGATAGGCTCCAGGGGACCGTCACCAGAGTACGTGGCTGGATGGTGGATCTGAAATTCGATCTGTATCATTCTATGATAGGTCGACCACCTAATCCATGTCTTGGGAGACACTATAAGCTAGGACAGGGTTTGTAAACTACCATTTCAATTAAATAGGCCTGGATTTCACTTAAGCACTGAGTTCTTCCTGTGTGCCGATTGGTCAGTCTCCTATAATCATGCACGTGTCCCTAATGTTAATGTGAACCAGCTGGATGGATGAGTCTTTCAGTCAAGGAAACGAATCAGGAAAAGCATAAGAAGAATTGAACTATTTAGCCAAGTACAGAGAAGTTTGTAAAACCTGAAGTAGTTCATAGGGTCCCTCCTGACATGGGTTAGGTGGTCACCTTATTCCGTAATCACGTGGCAAGTAAGTAAAATGACAGGGACAGTGAGGAGCCTTTGAAAATGGATGGTACGTGGTGACCAGTGGAGCGTCCCGTTTCCTCCGCAGTGCGGGTCGCCCTGGCAGCGAACGCACATTTTTCTGCTGTATCTCCTTGTAGCACTAAAAGGCGGCTCTGGATTGGCCGCTGGCTGCCAGGAACCTAAGCAATTCGATAAGCCTCAGCAGCGCACGGTGCCTCTGCGGTGAGGACTGATGATGCTGGAGGAACGATTTCTCCAGCATGTTTCAAGCTGTAGTTTAATGGCCAAGGTCACCACCAAAGGCATTCGAATGGTTTGAAAGCAGAAACTTGCTTTCCATTTATGATTTCTATCTTTTTGAGAAACGGAAAACAGTAACGCGGCTTCTCCAGGAAGACGGGCTGAAGTGAAGCATAAAATGTTTTCATTTTAATTTTGAATGTTATTCATTCATTTATTTGTTGCAGAGCTCGGGGTCACATCCGGTGCTTGGCCAAGCATTACAATGCTTCAAACTGTACTGCATGGCTCTGTGACAGTTTGTGACATGGCTTTGTGTCATTAGTGATCACTAAGACGGATCTGCTGGCAAAGATCATGGCAACTCTGAGAGCTCTGGAAATGCAACAGAAGCATCATAAATTTCATAGATCACAGTACAGCCACATGGGCCAAATATCAGGTAAACATTAAGCAGGGTGAAAGTTACTCACAATCAGCCTACAGCACACAGTGCCGTACATCAATGCTGCGTTTATTGCATTTTATCTGTCTTGTCTTAGCGAGTAACTTCAGTCATCCGGAGTCAGCTTTTTGCAATCCTGGGACATCCATGTTGAATCACTCAACCATAAGATTCTCGGTTGGCCATCGGTGTGAGGGCTTAGTTCTGGGAGTTACTTCCTGCAGAGCATCTCCACCTACACATGTGTCTGTTCACCTTGCCACAATACCCTTGGCCTTGCAAAGCTTGTTCTTTTGTTGCATGTTCAAAGAGCTTACCTTGCTATTCTCACAAGAAGAGCCAGGATAAAACATAAGATCACTCTGCTTTCCAACCAAGGGGACATCTTGCTTACCTCAGGCATACGAGACCTGAATTGGTTGTGTGCAGATAATTCAAAAATGCAGTGTTTACAATGGCTTCTTCTCCTGTTTGCAAAACATTCGCAGTAGCCTGGCCCAGATGACATCTTGATTGTGTTTGGTTTCCTGTCACTAGTGCACGATTATACTGTAGCTATAATGCACCTATGCTCACTTGAGATTGCCCATTACCAGATGAGTCACCATAATCTGCTATGTCGGCTAATCAGCTAGTTGATGTGCTCTGTTGGCCTATAAGCCAAGAGTCTCGGTGGTGAGGCTGTAGCGTGACTTTCGTTCTACTGCCGTGCATATCATCAGGAAGAACAAGGTTACGCTTTAGTGATCCAGCCCCCAGAGAGCTGCAGCAGTCAGAGCTGTTATGAAGATGTTCTCAGGACGAGTTTAGAACACGCCCTCCTCAGAAATGCTAAACGTGCAGCTATTGCTCTCAGAACGAAGCCCAAGAAACGCGTTGGAGTGCAGAGTCATATAGGGGTAATTATCAGGCGGAAATGCTTTAAATTCAATGGCTGTCTCAGCAGTGGCCTTTTTAAGAAGTTAGGCTGAACTCATTTTGTAACTGAAAGGATTTAAAGCGCAGTGGAAATTTCCAGAACGGCACACTTATCCAAGCGCTCACTGAATCCTTTACCTTGTCCTTCATTTGCTTTGCTGTTGGCAGTTGATGCCCTGGTGCCTTGTGTCTGAAAGAGAAAGGAAGGAGCACATTGTTTACACCAACACTCCTTTGTACAGAAGTGACACCTTGCAATTTATGACTACGAACTAAAATATGTCCGTAATGTACTTTTCAAAGCTTTCTCCCAACTCAAAATGCACCACGATCCCCGTCAGCATGACCCACTGTGCTCTGGATACATGGAGGGCAGCTGTAGGAAAACCAGGGGGGGGGGGGGGCAGGGTTGTGTTTTTTGTGCTCTCTGGAACAAGGTGACACATTTGGAGAGTTAGTGCTCATTCTGGTAGCCCGTGCATGCCCCAGTAAGCACTGAGCTCACCCCTCCCTAGATGACAGACCACAACTCCCAGTTCCTTCTCTTGAAGACCACCCCAAGCCTACAGTGGGCAGCAAATAAAATAGACACATAAAGAGTAGTCATTGAGGGCCATGGGGAGGGGGGGGGGGGGTTCATCCCAGGCTCGCTTGACCGTAGCTTTGCTACCGGACAACCCTGCTTTCCCCAGCCGTACAGTGGAGACACTTAATGATGTCCCTCCTACTTGAAACCATCACTTCAAGGCTCCCTATATAGGGGACAAGTTCACCCGTGGGAGGTTCTACAAAAAGTAACTCGCAGAAGCCATCCAATGGTACACCCACCCCCCACCCCCCAGCCCAAGTTAAACTACATGCCAACCAGGACAACAACATTTTTTGTCTCAAAATCCTCCTCAAAACATAATTGTTTCAGAAGAGCAACATTTATCTTCTACTCTATGCATCCATAACCAAGCAAAATAAGATAATGTTCAAACAGTAATCCTGAAAGTACTATATTTCTTATTTGTATGCAAATGCTTTGTATCCTACACACCAAGCGTAGCTTGGAAATAAAAGATATGTTCTAAATATTTGCAAACGATTAAGATTGTAGAAGTGGTGACGCTTGAAGATTTGTGGTAAACAACAGTACGATAAAATGGGTAATATGTTCCGTAATGTATTACTGTGGAATACCGAAGTTTCAGTCTGGGTGATAATTTGGGATTATATAGCTATTCTTAGCTTCAAGTTACAGTCATTCTTTTTAATATGTTGTGCAAGTGAGAAAAGGCTCACAACAATACTGAAAACAATGCAAAAAAATAAATATAAAAAGAGTACAGAGGTATTCATAATTTAGCACTGCTATTAGTTTATTCTCTACCCAGAAAGTCAGATTGTTAATATCATGTGCATAATATTGATTTCTTTTTTTTTTCAAAAAGCACACATATCGCCAGGGTAATGTTCATACTCGAAGGATGCCAGGGAAATCAGGATCACGCATTCCTGAGATGGCAGCCAACTTTCCGTGGAAATTTCAAGCACTCGCATTAAGTTTACTGCGGCAAGACAAGCATCCCTCAGACTGAGATCCTTTCCTCCTGCGCAGTAGGTCACAACACTCTGACAGCTCACAAACAACAAACACATTCTATACAGGAAAAAGGTTCACAGTTACCTATTGAAATTAACCAGGACTTCCATGTTACTCTGTGAATGGCCTTCGGTGATCATTAACATCAGGTATCAGGCAAATAATTTATACCCCAGGGTCTGAAAATAGGTCTGTTTTCTATGTCATACATTTTTTAAAAAAGGGAGAAAAAAAGATTTTCATTAAAAAGAACTTAGCACAGGTGTCTAAATCCAATATATTGTCACTACATTAAAACTACATGGCTCCATTTGCGACCAATTTGATTTAAAAGCAGCCCATCCATTCGTGCCAACACTGTTTGAGTAATTGCAAGGAGACTAAAATGCTGTCAACTTACATAGCAGGCCCAGACTCCTTGCACAGCTGCTGCAGTGTCAGAAATATTACATTTACTTTTATGCACCCTAGAAAGGCACAATACATTATTTCACATACTTCTTTAACTCAACCTTGCCAACTGGTTAAACAAGTTGAAAAATTGAGCTGCCGTACAATTTAAACCATTGGCATTTTCATGAAAATGAATAGTTCATATTAAAGCAACAATTCTTCTACCAGCTAAAACTAGAGCCACAGTAATCAATTTAGAGAGGCAGATTATGCCAGTGTTCCACTAAACCCTAAAGCTTCAATCCTAAATCCTAATCCCCATACATCACCAACACATCTATTGGAAATCTAAATTATATGCGATACTTTACAATCATGTTGTTCAAATGGTTTAAACTAGTTTAAAGCCTGATAATTTATTATTTCTTTGAGAGTCATGGGAGAGGTGAGTGGTGTTATTCCAGCTGGCCTATAACCACGTCATCCTTCAGGTGGCAAGTTTGCAGTAAAGCGACTAGGACTGTCTGTTTTTATTTCTGCTAGACCGGTGCAAGAAATTACTAATGATAATGGGTTGATCGAGTGAGATGCCGCTTAAGACTCATTTGGGTAGTTTGTGGCGCTGGGTAGACATACCCAACGTTTGCTATTGACACACGAGGGATATAATAGAGTGCCAAAAATAAATGAGTAGTAAAAGAAGTTTTATCTTTGCCATGAGTATCTTTGGTATTCGTCTGAAGAACTGCCCTGAAGAAGTGTATACCCTTCCTTACTACAAAATACAGAGCTGATAAATGCAACGCCCTTTACAAAAAAGTTGGGGCGTGGTTTGGCATTGTCATGCTGAAATATACAAGATAAAGACATTGTCTGGATGGCAGCATATGTTGCTCTTAATGTTTTATATATTGTTCAGCATTAATGATGCTACCTCAGATGTGCAGGCTACCCAGGCCATGAGCACTAATGCACGCCCATACCATCACGGATGCCGACTTTTGAACTGTCTGCTAATAACTAGCTGGATGGTCCCTCTCCTCTTTAGCCCAGAGAATGGAGCATCCATGATTTCCAAAAAGAATTAGAAATTTTGAATCATCAGATCACAGGACAGTTTTCCATTTCGCCTCAGTCCCATCATAAATGAGCCTGGGCCCAGTGACGTCGGAGGTGTTCCTGGATCGTGTTTAGATATGGTGTCTTCTTTGTGTGGTAGAGTTTCATCCCGCATTTGTGGATGAAGCAACAAACTGTGTTCACAGACAATGGTTCCGGACGTGTTCCTGAGCCCACGCAGTGATTTCCCCTATAGAACCGTGTCTGTTTTTAATGCAGTGCTGCCTGAGGACCTGAAGATCACTGCTACCCAATATTGGTTTTTGGTCTTGTCCCTTGCATACATTCCTTCAATCTTTTAATGATACTATGTACCATAGATGCAATACTTTGCAATATTATACTGAGGAACATTAGTCTTAAATTGTTGCATTATTTGCCCATGCAATCTTTCGCAGAATTGTCAATCTCTCCCCATCCTAATTGATAACTAATTAACCTAATTAGTTGTGAGATATTCAACCAGGTGTTTTGTTTTCCAGTTTTTTTTGCCCCTGTCCCAACTGTCAACTGTTTTTGAAACGTGTTGCTGACATCAAATTCAAATTGAGCAATTTTTTTAAAAATGGCTTTCGGTGGAGGGCCCGACCAAACGCAGAGAAATATTAATAAAATTTTCATACAGTGTATTATTAAACAAAAGTGTTTAAAACATGCTTTGTATATGATATGCTTTATATCCATGGTTGCTGTGATTCGTCAGAAATTACGGCTTATGGTTTGTTGAATGCGAGAATGTCAATGCCTTCCCATTGTCTCCCTCCCCGGAGAGAAATATGTAGCAATGTCAGGAACTGACTTGTATTTTAATGGCTGGGCAGGTATGAAGCCATTGTTGAACAAGCCCTTATTCAGAATGTCCCCAGCCTACATTATTAATCAGATGCTTTCAGTGAATTTTGAAATACTTTATACAGCTCTGTGATGCTGGGAAGTAGAGACAGGTAGAGGAAGAGTACAGTTTGCCATTATCGGGGCAGGAAGGAAATATAATTCAGGAATATTCCTGTCTGTTTTGTTGCTCGTTTAGCATGCAGAATTTTTTGGGCTTGTTAATGCATTCCAGAATGGTTTATTCAGAGCAAGCAGCAACCACGCCTCAACGCATATAAAATAGCGTTACCTTCTTTATTACCGAGAACCACTCTACACCTTCGATACGAAAAAATTCAGAGATAAGTTATTGCTATTTCCCTTCTCTCTGTCGTTACTGCAGCTTCAAAGGGGGGGGGGTTTCTTTGCCAGACCCCATAATGCCCCTAAGGCTCCATGTCAAGAGGTAGTGCAGATGTGTGCTTAATTAAGACGGTCTTTGCAGATGGAGCGCCGCCTCCTAGCACAAGATAGAGGGAGAGATACAGAAGCGGGAGGCTGGCCTCCGCCTGCATGAGATGCTTGGAATGCCATGGTAACGCCGTGGCAATGGAACATACGCTACACAGAAACCATTCACCCACGCCGGGGACACGAGAACGAGTTGCTGAGTTGCAGAGGTGGACATTTCAGGTCCAGAATGTAAAAATCCAAACAAGGATTTTGCTTCAACCAACTAGCTGAGTATAAAGAGTCACAGTCACAGTGTACTCAACTGGTTGGTTGAAACAAAATCTAGGCCTGGAATTTTATGTTCTTTTATTTTATGACCTGAAATGTCCACTTCTACTAAATTGCAAACACAGATGTGAGTGATCCACTAAATTGATGATGGAGCGCGATGCTTTAGTTCCTCTGTAGGGCCTGAGAACAGTTTGGGCAAGAAGGGAAGAGCGATGAAGCAGCGAAAGGAGAGGCAATTTCCATTAGCACATCACTGATGCAGAACCAAGCATGAGTTGCAGTGACAGGCAGGAACGTGACGGCTAGGTAATTACCTGTGCTCCTGTGAGTATGATTACTGATAAGGGGAACAGCAAGCAACGGACTATCCCCAATCTACACACACACAATCCGGGAGGGGTAAAGAGACGCTGCAAAAGTCAGGAGACTGCTCTCTGCTTAGAGCGAGGAGCCTATCAAGGACAGAGGCGCTAATTACGCTCTGTCGCTGGGGTGATACTCACAAGCCCCTATTGGATGTCTGGAACTGCTAGTATGTGCAGACAAAAGTGCCAGCGAACAGTCTCACGCCCCCACACAGAAAGGCTCACAAAAGGACCTGCCAGGACTTCCTGCAGGCATACGCACACTCACACCATAGCATGCTGGGAAATTATATTACTGTACGCACATTTCAGGCAACTTAAGTAAACTAAAAAAAAAACAAAAAAAAGACGGGTATTTATTGTCTTTCTCCTTTGAAGAGTGCTGGTGCTGGTGGGGGGGCATGGATAATTGGCAAGCTTGTTTATGCCTCAGTGCCGTTAATGGGACTGCATTCCGAACGTTGCACTGATCCTTTTGCCTGGAAAAATGTGCCTTTAATAGTGTTACCCATCCCCCTATGGCCCTGCTATGCGCAACATGCCGCCATCCGCTTCTGTTAAAGTGAAACTCAATACCGCCAGGGGAAAAGACAAAGAAAAACTTTAATTTGGCTAATCATGGGGTGACTTCATATGCGCCCAATGGAATTTGTGTTGCGTGCTGCGCAGAGAAAGTCCCAACTCGACATATTCCAAAAATTCCATGTCAGATGTGTTTCTTGTCACATTTGCTTTGAGAGTCTGTAGGGAGGAGACTGAACAAGCAAAGCACTGACGCCTCTCTGATCTCAGTAATATAAGAGTTACTGCATCTACATGGTGTGGCGGCATTCACCGGAGCGAGACCCACTTCTGCTATTTCACCAGTCTAACCCTCAGGTTCCCAAGACTCAGTGCCT
>JABFEB020000036.1:10304495-10322830 GCA_019775895.2 Stomatorhinus ivindoensis | reverse complement strand
TTCACAATCTTGCTCTCTCCCAGACAGATCACATTTTTGCTCCCTCCCAGACAGTTCACATTTTTGCTCCCTCCCAGCTCCCTGTGCAGGCAGCTGGCAGGGAGCAGAAACACGGACTGCTAAGTTGCACAGGCGAAATCGGGGTCCACCTTTTCCTGGGGCAGGCCCTCCCAATCACCATTCCCCAGACGGCTCACGTTTCCCAGCGTGTGCCGTCACGGGCGTGTCGATAACATCCTCCGATGTCTCGGCTCTCGACTGTGGCCCTTTCATTACGTCGTCTGATAAAAGCCGCAATCATCAGGTAACTCACCAGCACTGCAGGTCGGACATCCGAGAACCTCGAAGCGTACTTAAGTGAGCGATGGATGTTCTTGATGGGCATATGTGACAATTAATTATTTACATAAAGCAGACTATAAAACAGAAGGGCATCCAGCGAAGAAATGTGTGCTATATCAAATAATAAATAAAATAGCTCAGTAAAGGAATATAGGAGCAACATCTTTGGGGTTAGCAAAGAGAGGTCCTCTTTCAGCTATTTCTATTTAGAGCCTAGAACCAAGCTTGGTCTGGGAGTCACTGAAGTCCCACACAGTGGGTGGAAGCTCACCAACACAGAGACACAGTTAAAGTAAGAAAGTACGAAGAAAGACTTAACATAAAAAAATCCAAGCCTGGCGAAGACAGCACCTCTGGCAACTGCAAAGCCTGTAGAAAGTTCAGAACAGCTCACATTACAATGGCAGGGTCTATATTTTACATCAGTCGATACGTGGAGGTTTCAGCCTTTGTGCCTGAGAAGCAGCTGTGGGCTGTGTGTCAAAGGTAGTTTGCAGCATGACTTCGTGTATGACGAGACGGGCATTATCAAAATAAGAATATGATTTCAAGGGGGTAGAGATGGGAGTTGCGAGCTCCTCCGGATAGTGGAGGAGAGGAAGGAGAAGTGGACGACTTACAAGTCTGAAAGGGTGGAAGCTTGACATTTTGTTGCCGCAGCCCCCTCGTCGGGCAATAGCGAGCTGCTGGGAGACCGGAGCAGGCCGTCTCTCTGGGAGAACGATCTGTCAGATAGACCCTCTCAAAGCCATGGGCCCAAGGGATCTAACTCCTCGTGTACTCAAGGGGGGATCTGACTGAAGCAGTGCACACTGGGTCCAGTGAGGATCTCTGACCAATGGCTTCATCACACACCTGTCTCTGGTCTCAGTGGACCATGCATTTTTAATACGTGAGCTCGCCCCCCCGCCCCCCCAACCCCAACAACAGTTTCTCCTGCAGCTCCCCTGCCACCTCTAACCTCATGCATTATTGGTCAAAACCCTTGCAAACCCAAACCCTGCACCTGTCACCTAACTGCACCACATAGCTCTGCTTTGCCCCTACTGCATTTCCAGTGAGCCCGGAGTCAACACCAATAAATTGCTTTCTTTTAAAAACTATTCCTTCGTGTTAAGAAACTGCGCCTAATGAGTCGAGTCGTGACATTACGATGTTAACTTTGTATTTATCCTATTTATTATTTTGGGAGAATATGCAAAAAAAAAATACGTGCCTCTAATTTGATCTCAGAGGACGATCCCAGATTTGTTTGTTGGTTAATGCTTAATGTTATAACTGGTCAAGGTTAAGTTCTAGTAAGTGAGTGCACACCAGGCTACAAATGATACAGGGAGGCTGCAGGAATCCCAACCAAATCAAGCACATCTCTTGGGCAGTTAGAGATTTCATCAGGCTCGTGATCAATACCAGTAAGCAGAGAGTTGGCCACAAAATGCCTAAACTATGGAGAGGGGGGCTGGTGTGGAATAGGCTTCAGTGAACATCTGCCAGGCTGAAAGAGATGACCTTATTGGGCTCTGTGCTAGGCCAGGAAGAGGTCTGCTTTGTGTGTGTGTGTGTGTGTGTGTGTGCGTGTGCATATGTGTGTCCTTTTTGATCATTTCCACTGAGATGCAAATCCTTACACTTACAGCACCGAATAATCAAAAACAGCTGACCGCATAATCACAGGCGCGAATGAAGGCTTTGGGCCTTATCAAAGCAACGTTGGTAAGGGCAACCATAAGCGGCGCAAATTCCAGCACCTCTATATTCATAACCTCAGTTTAGATGCTTGCTCATACGCTTCACTTTTATCACAGCACATCCAAGCGAATCCATGGCTTCGCTAGAATTTTGTAAAAAAGTGATTCTAATTTAACATTTGCACAGTTCAGCAGCAACTCTTAACCTCTGTCCTAAATCTTTCCCTGTCCTGCAATCCGTTGACTCCCAGCTGTGAAGTTTCATTCCCGCCACCAAGGCTGCTCTTATCCGTGCCGACTGGATGTCATTCTGGCCGCGGTTGGTGCCTGCTGCTGCCTATGTGAGGATGCCCAGAGAACCAGAGTAGCCGGTCAGGAACCGTTCTGCAAAAGCAGCATGCGCTGCCAGTTCCATGAAGCCAGCATCCTGTCCCATCCACGTGCGCAAGTGGCACAAACGGCGACATTCAATTTCCTGCAGTAATTGCTAAGAATAATTAGTTCTACAGTTTAGCTTTAACGTCTGTAAGGGTGAATATGGGCATCGGTTTCAACCATGCCATTTAAATTACTGAGGAACCTTAAGATATAGATGTCTGTATCAGAAGCCTGAAACTATATGTCAGTACAGCGTTCGACACCATAGGGTCCTCAAGGGGGCCTGGGGGAGATTAAGAATGCAGCAGAATTCAGCAGGTTCTCCGTCAATCTCTCGTATCCTGCCTGCAGCCAAACCAGGATTAATATATGGGCAGCAGATAGAAAGGTGCAAGATCTGACAAGAGGAAACGAATGATGAAAAAGGAAGATTTTTCTAGCCAAACATTTTTTCCTCAAGCTTCCCTCCCCCCGTGTGTCAGCATTCTAAAGAAGACTCATGAAATTCCGGTGGACCATTTCTAAGAGCACAAACACCATACAAACTACTTTTCTCCCCCCACAAACCTCTGCTAACTACTTTTCTCCCCCCCCCACAAACCTCTGCTTCACTGAGGAGAAGGTGGGGGCTATTGCACCATCGCTCAACAATGATTGGTACCTGAGGTCCGCCTCGTCCATAGAACTTCAAATGAAAGCAGGAGTCCTGGTTGACCCCCGGCATAATCGCAGCATAAACAGTATATTGTAGATACAATAGAAACTGTCTCGTCGTAATGGCTTTCTAACAGATATAAATTATGGCAAAAAAATGGCATCTCTCGGTTTGTTGACAAGATAAGTCCAATTATGACCTCATGTTATGCCATGTTTAATAATGTTATCAAGGCCTTGTGACGGGGTTGTCAGGTGAACCATGAATGGACAGTCATAGCCTTTGTTGCACTACGATATATTAATTGCGATGTTTCTATATAATGAAAGTGTCGAGTAACATGTTGTGATCACGGCTACTGCCATATGCTTCGATGAGCAGTAAAGACCTTACTATCGAAAGGCCTTATTCTCAAAGTCCAATCAAGCAGAAAGCGGAAAAGCTTGATGCACCGCAGCCCCTTCTCTCAGCGACAATCCCCTCCCTCCATCCGCAATTCGCACACTTCTCAGGCGTTTGATGGCACTGCGTTGTACCTACATGACCATTCCATTTCCATTCGCTCCTTAGGTTCCTTTGAGCCCTGTTTCATTGTGGCACACTGCCACGCTCATATGTCGTGCTTCTTGTTATGGGTACACAACGATAAAAATACAGTATCAAAAATTATATGCAGTTTCACTGAAGTGATATAAACATTTTGCACCACTGTTTATAATACAAAGATAAAAGGAAATTTATTATAATAGTACACTCTGAATATGCATTCTACTCCATTGGGCCCTTGAGCAAGGCCCTTAACCTGCAATTGCTTCACCCTGGGTATGACGATAATCTACATCCAGCCATATAAGGAGGTCCTCCAAATTACAGGGAAAACTGGGGGCAGGATTGGCACTCCAGCCACTGGAAAAAAAAACTCACACTGGTCCATTTGGCCTAGTGTGGTGCTGAGGTGTCACCCACCACATGGCTGCACTCCGGTTCTCATCCCCGAGGTGGTTTGTCATGTGGTTGGTTGCCAGTTCATGCTCCTTACCTTACCTTACTCTGTTATAGACAAATCAGGAAGGACATAAATTTAAATATTCAGATTCAGAAGAGCTAATTTAAGTTGCAGGTTGTTATCTGATCAGGGGTTTATAGAGGGGTGGGGCCACAAGGGCACTGGCCTATGCTGAAAGCTGATTGGCCCCCAGACTACCCTCTATCCTGTCACTCATTGAATAAAAACACATCATTGGCTAATGATAAGGTTAGCCCCTCTGTATGAATTATGGTCCTTCCTATGCCTTCAAACTTAAAGATTCTTAGAATGTGCCCAACGCCCCCTATGGGCTGGAGGACGAGGTGCAGAAGCATTGATCCAAGTCAGACCCACACCTACCAAGAGAACAGGGTCAGGAAATTCCAAAAAGGGAAAATTGAACCGCACCCCCTCCACATTAAATAATTTTTATTATCTTATATATGTTTCTGAACAGATATAAGGACAAACACCATATAAAACACTACATGGCAAACAGTAATTATTTTTCTGTAAAGGCTGTCTAAACATTTAGTCTGCATTATTTTAATTTTTCTATAATTTTTTATAAAAATGAAAGAAAAAAGTGCATGATAAATAGTTTGAATATTTTCTAAGGCACTCTATAAATATAGGATTTTTGTTAAATGTATTTTTTAACACCGTTCTGAGGGTGAATGGAGAATGTTTTTATTCAGATGCTCATACAACGTGTTCCTTGGAGCCGCGTATCTACCCAGATTGTCACGCAGTCTAAAGCACTTTAAACCTGGCTGCACTAGGCTTGCATCAGCACATACCATTTTAAGCGAATCCTTTTACATACGGCTGAGCTCGACAATTCTGTAATTCGTTTTTAATGCAGTACTGATAACAGAAACTGAAACAATCCAAGGCAAATTCAAATCAAAATGACATGTTTCTCTTTGTAACCTGAAATTGACTGGCTTGTCCCCTGTGTTTACTGGGATAGGTTGCAACCCCCCCAACCTTGTGCTGAAGAATGGATGGATGGATGGATGTAGTCCTCTTGTTGTTCTTCAATACAATAATAGTTTTCACTTCCAGTGGCTCAACTACTGTAAATTACTGCATTTTTTTAATTGAAAAAATAAATAAGCAATTTAAAAGAAATTATGAGTACCACTTTATTCTTTGCTCTATAAAGCCCTCATCTATAATACACTTCATAATGCATTATAATGGTTAGGATAAGTCATTGTAATGCATTATGAAGGTATTTATAGGGTGTTATCGATGAGCATTCATGATGCAGAGTAAGCATGGCTATAATGTGTTATGCCTTTTTATAAATAGTTATAGCCGTGTTTATAATATGAATGCATTATAATGCATTATGAAGGTATCTATAATGCATTATATATGGGCGCTTTAAGTGAAGTGTTACCAAATTATGAAGTGTACCATTTCAAGAAAAGAACATATGAATATGGTTTGTTTCTTTGCCATGCTGGCTGTCTGTATGTCCAGACAGGTTAGATAGTGGCATTCTTCGCTGACGGCTCAGAAATCCTTGGGGTTTCTGGCTTGTAGGACCTGTTCACCCATGAGGAAATGCTGATGCCGTCGCTTTGAGAAATCCCAGCGTCAGAAACAGGGCTGGGAGAAAGGTCACTGGTAACCCGGGGCAACCGAAACAGCACACCATCGTTCTGAGACCCAGCTGTTATTTCTGCAGACTGCCTACGTCCCACTGTCTAATGGTTCAGATTGGATGGCTTTAATCTCAAATGAAAATAACGCCTTTCCCCATCATGCTGAAGAGTACATCAAATGATATGAACACAACTGTTTGATCTTTCTCAATGATCTTACTCTTACACGACAGTTTCTTTTGTAGTTATATGCTGCCTTCTAAATGGTAACGCCAAGCGAGCAGTACAGTCCCGACAGCTTTTCACACAGTGGTAAAAATGGGATGGGAGGGGGGGGGTCAGTGTGCAGCGGGTGAATCTTCCAACATCAGGGCCCCCCCGCGTCAGCCTCCATGTAAGATAACTCATGAGAACTTGTCAAGTATGGATTCGCGGGGCGGTTCCTAAAATTGGATATCATACTCTGTTAACCTGGAAATCGAAGATGACATCCATTTCAAGCCTTCAGCCCCCTCCCCCGTGAAAATGATCCCAGGCCCCTGACCTGCCACCTCGCCAAGTTAAAGAAAATGAGGCAGTGAGGCAGCCCCCCCCATCCCTCCAGCAGCTGGGTACCGTGACGATGTGATACCATTTCATGCTGGATGTGGACCCAGCATGGGTCCCGACACCTGCCGCGGGGGTGTGCCGGCACTGTGAAATGCCTCCAGTGTTCATTTGTAGTTCATCTGAGGCATACTTTCCCCCCCCCCCTTCAACATACCCACCCGCCCCAGCCTCAGACCTCCTGGTTACGGGTAACCTAATTTTCTCCCCGCTAGCTTGATTTCCCTCCCTCGCCTCATCTCCACACTCCATTAATATTATCGGCCTATTCTCTGCAAATATGTCAGGCCGCACGGATTCTCCTGCCGGGCTGATCCAATAGAGACTCACGCACTGGACACAGATGACTCTATTAGATGGATTGCGGATTAACTGCAGGAAATTTTCGGCCCATTTGGGGGGCACGGGAAGTGTGGAAATGGGTGAGTAGGTCAAGCGCAAAAGAGTTGACTTAACCTTCTGCACTGTTTTAATACATTACCAGTGTGGCGTTCTGATCTAAGGCAGTAGATGGCGTAGCGGCTAAAGACATAACAATTGCTGCTGCTGTGCCCTTGAGAAGAAGGACGAATCAGCTAAACAGTTCCAATAAAAAGAAAAAAAAAATACAACATTCGGCTGCATAAATAATTAAGATCTATGAAGTGCTTTGTACGAAAGTATCAGCTAAAGATGTAAACACCAGACTCAGCACAAAGGAATTTTAGCCCAAAAACAGCAGCAAGATAAAATAACACAATTAAGTTGCTGTTTACTTCTTAACCTTCAATTTGGTGCTGATAATGCATCAATGCTGTAAAACCCGTCCTTAGTCTCCCAAGCAGTTTAAGTTTATCCATTTCTAAACAAGAAAAATAATACAGATAACTGAGCATCCCCAGTCGCTGGAAGTATTAAATTCCCGTTCTTTTGCTATAACACGTATCCAGATGAATTCTTCTAAGTGCAAACGCTGTTATTTTTCTCCTTCAACACTTAGCGCCACATTTGGCCCGTTACACGGTTATTGCATGTGACATGGCGTGTGTTTGCCAAGACCTCTGAGTCAGACGCACCCGCAATATAAAATGGGTTTCTGATGTAAGCGCCACATTCTTACGAGTCCCAGTTTCTCGCATCTATCAAGTGTAAAACCAGGAGGGGGAAACAACATGAATTCCTTAAGAGATGTTCCCACTGTAATACTATTGCATTTGACAGACGGCTTTCCAGTAAGGAAGTGCATTGACGGTGTGTTTATTTTGCTCAAAAAAATGAAGATTTATTTCTTTTTTAATTTGCACGGAGGACCATGTGTAATAGACATTCAGTATTTCATTCACCCTTTTGTATCACATTGACCTTCAGTCTGGTTTGATTCCCTTGATGTATTGATGTGAAGAAGCACCAAAGGACGCCGGGAATCCCACAGATGCAGCAAAATAAAGGCGAAGCTACCAAGTGTCCGTGTGACAGTGCAGAAGCCGCTCCTGAGACACACACTTAAATCCCTCTACAGTCTCCTTCCATAGTCTCCACCGCACCCACTTACCTAGTCAGAGGTGGAGATTTCAGGTCCAGAAAGTAAAAATCCAAACCAGGATTTTGTTCCAACCAACCAGCTGAGTATCTGTGACCGTGACTCTTTATACGCAACTGGTTGGTTGGAACAAAATCCTGGTTTGGATTTTTACTTTCTGGACCTGAAATCTCCACCTCTGCTCACCGGGCTGGTGGGGGGGTCCTGAAATCGGGGCAGGCTCACCCTCTGGCTGCTGGCGTGGTGGCAGCACAGTGACAGTGACATTGTCTGAGCTCCGCTGACCCGCCGTATCTGTGATGGTCATTCTGAAGATGTAGATGCCTCCTTGCAGGTCACTTAGCTTCAGGATCCCAGGCTGGGTAACCTACACACAACAGGAGACTCCATAGCATCCCGACGGCCGCCCCATGGTGGTGCTAAACTTCTTGAGAGCCACAGACCTGTACATTTTATTTCTTTAGCAGGCGCATTTATCCAGAGCGAAATTTATCCAGAGCGAGTGAAGTCGCTAAGCTGCTGCTGGGAATTGAACCAACAACCTCCCATCATAGGCACAGTGTCCTTAACCGCTGAGCACCACACTGCCCGCAAATCCATGTTCCTCTGAGCCAGAATCAGACCAGTGACCCAAGTGTCACAACCTGCCTTGATCTGAGTGCTGTATGTCAGTCTTTATGTTTCTACAGTCTACAGCTGAGCTCTCAAACACAGCCCAAGAAAGGAGCTGAGTATTTATCATAATAAGCAATTTATTTTAGCAAACTAGCTTTGAGCTGAGTGTGTAATTGATCACTGTTGTTCTGTGCAGCTTTTAAATTTTCTGGACCTGAAATTTCCACTTCTGTTAAAAAACTGTCTGTCCAAACACAAATATCTGGCAAAGGATGTTTATAAAAATAACCTAGAAGCCAAGATGAGAAAGACATTGACTGTAACTGCCCTGATTAGCCACTCCCCCTTTCCTCCATCCTTTAAGTGAGCAACCCGTTTCCTAGGAGACCTGGGACAGGTGCGGGGACAGCAGATGGGGGGGGGGGCTGCACCGAGAGACAGCCGATCAAAGCATCTATGTACTTCTCTCGCAGGCCTTCTTCCCTGGTGTGTCAGACGAACTTGAACAATTTAACAGCCTTTATTCCGGAGGTTCCAGTTACATGAAAAAACAGACGCTAAACTGCCAGCCGTAATATTTGGTGCGCAGTGAATAAGATACGGACTTCGCAGTAAAAATCCACGTGCTTCTGAGTATACCAACTTATCCCCACTGAATCCTGCAAGTCCATACACCGTCTACGCACTCATTTCATGCATAGAAGAGAAGCCAGTAAATCAATGGAGTCTACTGATTTAGAAAATAAATGCGATGCGAGTCACAGGAGAACAGAATTCACAAAAGAATTTAATGCACGTGCAGTGCGAGAAAAATAGAATGAAGTTTTAATACCCAAAATAGAGAAAGAATGCCATGCAACTTTAGTTCACCTGACTAGATCTGCTAGCAGCAGGCCACACAATGGGTCTTTTGTACTGTGAGGTGGTTAGAACATGAAAACCTCTTATCTTCGATGCAGAAAATAGAATCGTTTTTTGTGCATTTGCCATCAGGTTGACCTAAAACTACACAGTATCTAGAACAAATATCCATTAAGTTTATATCTGTCCACGTGTTAAAAGAAAAGTTGACGTGACATTCACATGATATAACGCGGCATTATGGGATCTCCATACAATAGCGCTCATATTTTTATCAGACACTGAACAAACAACCTAAACATCAGGAACCGAATGGAAACACTCTTTCGGTACTTTAAGTCGAAGCAGCGCTGTCTCCTACCTTCATGCTTATGGATGGGTCTCCTTGGATGAGGACCCACTCGTAGCGGGTGATGCCGTGATCATCCACGCTGTTGCGCCCATCCAGCACTGCCCAGTCCGTGGGGAGCTGGATCACCACGTCCTGGCCGGCGTCGCTGCGCGGTGGCTCGTCCGGGTCTGGAAACACGACCCAGCGCGCCCAGTTACCGAACCGGGGGACAGCTCAACTCACGTGAGAAGAACCGGTCCGGTTCGTGCTCATAATGAAAATCAAACAGCCGGTTTAGTCCAGCTGGATCGCATAGTAGTTTATACGAACCGGTTAGGGTTACTTTTACATTACTGGTAATATTTCACACGTGCAACTGGAGATGAACAGGAAGCCACAAAAACAGCACATTATACATATTACTTCTAGCGCTGTAACTGACCGAGTACCACAGATGAGCTGCTAATACCGTTTATATTGTTTCAAATCTGGTTTATCACATTTAGTAGGGATCCTGTGTTTCCAAGCCGGACCCAGAACCCAATACATTATTTAGTATTAAGTAAGCACCTTGTGAGTCATCAGCTGTCAGCGAGTCTTGGACCCTCTGCCTGGATAAATCCGTGCTTAGGGTAGCGGGGCCCGAGCCGGACGAGTTACGGACTCGGCTGTAGGTGCTGTAGCCCTGCTGCAGAGAGAAGGTGCACACATTCCTGTTCCTGTAAGTGCAATTGAAAAGAAAGCAGCTGAGACTGTCGTCCGACTGCTTGGCGTCCTCCTGCACCACCGCCACGGTACAGCGGGGGTCGGCACAGCAGGCGTGCAGGCAAGCCTTCCAGCTGTACACCGGCGCCGGGGCCGTCAGGAAGGTGGCACCCAGTTCGATGGAGTCCCTCGCCCGTATGATATGGCCCTCGATCGCGTTGAAGCCGCTCAAGCACACGTCACCTACACTATCCTCCGCCTTCAGCGCCTGCTCCTGCTGCAGCTGCTTTCTGAACTCCTCCAGCAGCTCTTCTACCCCCGAGATCTTCGATTTTAATTCGGAAAACTGTGGCGACTTGGCCGAAGCGCAATTTATCATCCACAGCAACACGAACGCGATTCTTGACAGCTGCTGACGCGAAGCAGAAGACGGCATAATTACGCAGTTTATTAAAACTGCTTTCGGCTACTGTACAATATTAAGTGAACCCCTTCTCATTTTTTTAACACGGAAAAATCTGCAGTAAAAATAAGTATTTTTAAAGAAGAATGATCATATGTATTTGCTCAGCACAGGTGAGCGTCCTCGTCCTCCGCAATGATGAAAGCAAACCTTATTATAATATGGTGGTACTTTGCTGGGATCTCAGCAACGGGCGGGGTGTAATAGCTCAATCCAGCGACCCATTGACGTCATTGGTGCGTCGGGGGTGCCGAGCTGCACCGAGTCGTGCCGAACGGAGCCGAATGCGCCCCCCAACGGAACTGATTGATTGATGCCAAATACTGCAACATGCAAACGTTTCAAATGAAACAAATTATATGTCGAGTTCAAATTATCTATTAAATCGTGACTAGTAAAGAGATCACTATCCACTGATACATTAAATGACAATATCATGCGGTGTCGTAGGAGGAGTAGTATTCCGTTTCGGAGCAAATATTCTGCTTTTAATAAGGACGAGCCGCCGGGCCGGAAGCAGGGTTCCTTGCTTAGCCGGACTTCTCGATTTAAGGTACCGCAGTTTACTTACATTTAGCCCAGACCAAAAATTCAGTGTGCTGATACAAACCCATAGTTAGGGGAGAAAATTGCGGTAGATATTTTGCACATTCGGCATTCAAGTTTGTAGTCTATCTGCATGTACTGATGCTCATGTCAATTTAAAATCCCTCACGTCGCTCAGATTTATCCCAGATCCTGTGAAATTCATGTCAATTACCTCACAAATAGGTACATACTTACAGGATGTGCTAACTCAATGCAGCATATACGCCTACTTGAAACCACAATTATTACTAATATCCAATGCAGGACAGCCCTCTAATCACATCGTTCTGAACAAGGTAAAAAGGTAGGAAATCGTTTCGTTTTCTGAAGTTACTTAGCTTCATTTCAGAAATAGATCATCAAAAGCAGGGAAATCATGACCTAGCCTATATCTCGCTATTTACGTTAAGTAGCATTTGGCGTCAAAGTAAGAAAAGACAAACTGTATGTTCAATTGCACACTTTATTTTACAGTTCAGATTTGAAGACAGTAAGGTTCTTTACATTAGATTACCATGGCTGGGAATATATCTTTAGGAAAATAAACACACAGTCTATTTTTTTTTTGAAAAATTACGTTTTAACCAGCACAGCATGATGTAGTAGTAAGTTAGGCCACATTTAAGTTAAATTTCAAATCAAGAAGAAATGCGAATCTATTTTAAACATCTATATTTATTTAAAACTGGGAATATAGTTGCTTTGGGATATACAATTTATATACAGTTATAACACGCATATACCACGTTGAGTTGCATTTACAAAAAAAATATTTGTTCCCCTATATATGTCTTAAAAGGCGCCACTCTCTGGTTTAGTTGCATTGTATAGTATTTTTATTTACATTGTACAATATTTTAAATCCGGTACAAAAGATGCTATCCTAAGCTCAGTTTTGTTTCACGACTCTTTTTTTTCTAAAAAGATTGACAGCAAATCGCGCCTGTATACGTATTCTGCTATAAAGTTGTTGTCCCTTGGGGTGTCCGACTCATTTTTTTTCAGTTGGTACCATATTGTCCCCAATCCAACCTCAGATCAAGTAAATCTATGTAGTGGACTGTTATCATATTAACAATAAATCTGCTGTTTGTTTTTCCTCATTTATACAAGAGGGATAACAATGTACATTCATGATGCACAATTTGATCATAAATAGCCTACGAATAATGAACAGACTACAACTCCTTATGAAAAATGTTCATTTTCCAATTCCCCCATCTAGGCTAACCCTAACAATCACAGAACATTACTGGTGCATATCGAAACGTGATTACCGGCATAATGCAAGACTAACAACATCTGGTAACAAATAGTGACAAATAAACGACTTCACCTGCCTGCGATGGCAATGCAGTTACAACAGACAGCTATTCATCGAACAGCGGCGAATAAAGCGAAGCCGCAGTCTGACACGTGCCGTATGCATCCTCATTTCTCAGCAGGATGACTTGGGCCGAAGTCTGGCGCCTTTTGAAGTACTGCGCAAACTCACCACCGGAGCACAGTTTTGACAATTTTGCTATTTCATTAGCTATTAGATAGCCCTCTTTGACAGCTGCAATACTGATCTTCCGAATACGACAAAAAATCTGCCGACGTTCTCACTGTTACTCCAGAATTTAATTTACTAACCGATTTTCTTGAGCCCTTGCACGCCGGTGTATTTTTCATTTCAGCACGGCGAGCCTAATAAAGTTGTTGAGTATTAGATTTAATTGGGACTATAGTGCACAATCCCAACCTACCCATAATTTTTTTTTTTAAATCACGTTATCGCGTTTTGGTCCGCATTAGAACCATTGCCGGGCTGGATCCGGGTTGTGGATCTTAAGTTCGACAGCAGTAATGTCGGGACTTAGGTTCACAAACTCTCCATGTAAACATCAGTAAAATGCAGGAGTACACTAGACCAGCTGGTTAAGGCCTGTATAATATCGTTATAAAATCTCTTCACAAAATATTACTGGTGAATGAATCAGTCACACTGACAAATCCATAATTTCAAGTCTGGAAGGTTCCATCTAAATATCACAATTAACAAAATTAAGAAACAAACAACATATCACTAACATATATTTAGCAGGTCTACCCTCAGGCAGTGTAGTTTGAAATTCACACACAGAGCTGTGGTTCTTGGATCTATGGTTCAGAAAAAAAGATTAAAATCTCAGGCTTAAGTAAATGCATCATTAAAATGCACACAACCATCTAATTTCTTAACAGCAATCATTAACAAAAACTAGATTCACCAGTATGTACACAAGTTATTCAGTTTTACCAGTTATTAAAATATTACTCAGTACCTGTTCATATGGACCCTCTATAGTACGACATCAAATGGCACTAACTGTTATATGATGTCATCATTTACTGGAACAGTAAATTGACTATTGTTGGTCTCTGAATATTGACTCCATGTGATGTGATTCCATAAATTCGCTTTACACCAGGAAAAAGTGTAGTAAGGCAATACATCAGCATGCTAATATTTTAGCACTCAATACTAATTGAAACCTGGAATTACCATTTGTTTTAATGACAAAGTGGTACGACTGGGAAGAGTTCTGGGGACATAAATACAGAGAGTAAACTGCAGGTTGGTATAGCGAATACTGGACGGGGGCGTTCCCGAGGTGCTGGGCACGGGCTCAGTCATCCGGGGCTTTCATCTTCTCCCTGTGATCCGTAATAGCTTTCCAAAGTTTGCACAGAATTCCCCCTCTGTAAAGAAAAAAAGAAAAGAAAAAGAAAAGAAAAGCAACGTCATCAAAATCGGGAAAAGGCTTTCTCTACATTCTCACTTCAAGAACAAACACAGTCATTTGAGTTTATGTTTCTCTCTCCTGACCGTTCAGACTATGCCCCCCCATGGTCGGTCGGCCTTGGAGGGGGAGGGGGGCGTGGGTTACCTTAATCTCAGACCCTTCAGGTCGTCTCTCGTTACACAGAGAAGAATGTCAGTCAGTGTATACTCCTCTGCTAAGATCTGGGGGGTAGGGGAGAAAGCAGACTGGTCACCACCCCCCAAACGAAAAAGCAGGACGATTTTCTCGGCAGGTGCTAGCTGGCGGCTGCTGGCGGGAAGCTTGAATGCGACGGCAGAGTGTAAGATCTCTGAGCTGCACTGAGATGCAATCGTACCACATGCAGACAAACACTGAAAGAAGATATAGAGCAGGAAGTGATGGCATTACGGCCGTTGTGCCCAAACGGCTGGACAGGAAGTGACTCTGTCTGCCCACCTTCGTCACTGCGTCCTCGTCGGCGCCGTGGAGCTTCAGCCATTCGGCCAGCTCCGCGTCCCTGGGCTCCCAGCCCGAGGGGGTCCGCTCCCTGAGTGGGTCACCTGTGGCACAAGATCGGCTCAACACCAGCCTTCCCCCCCGTAATGTGCAGAAAACAAAAACACACGCAATGATTGTGGGAAACGGCATATAGGCAGTGAGTAAGGTGTGTGCCTTTTGCAAGTGAAATCTCATTCATGTCATTAGTTATATAACTGCAGACAGTCTCACGTGTCCCAAAAATCCCTTTTTATATAGCATTATGAGATTCTGAGGATATTAAATGTAGAAACTGCATGATATGTACTACTGATATACTAAAACATTGCCCTTTCCACAATTCAACCCTTTCTAATAGAGTCATGGCCTGATGATTCAGCCTGTAGTATGAACTCCAACCTGTAGGCTCAGCTTTACTCTTCAGTAGTTTTATCTCCTTCTCCCGTTCGTCCAGGACTTGCTGCAGAATGTACTGGTACTCCCTCTCCTTCTCCAGTAGCTCCTCCAACAACCTGCAGAGCCGCAAAGGGACAGAGGAGGCAGGGTTAAGAAAGAGTGGGGATTTTTTATTATTATTATTTTTGTTTATCAACTGTTATCCCTGTGAGTGCCCAGTCGGCGGTGAAACAGATTAGCGAACTGATTTATGGCTGAAAGGCCGCAGCATAGATTGTGGCAATATCCTTGAACCGGGCGCCGAAACTGAAATGACTTTTGTAATATGATCAAACAGAAATGCCTTTTGTAACATGATGAAACTGAAATGGCTTTTGTAACATGATGAAACTGAAATGGCATTTGTAACATGATGAAACTGAAATGGCTTTTGTAACATGATGAAACTGAAATGGCTTTTGTAACATGATGAAACTGAAATGCCTTTTATAACATGATCAAACTTAAATGACTTTTGTAACATCAGCTGCAAGAGGTCACGGCTGTGAAAGCAACTCACATAAATTTGCATGCAATCATATCTGAGTATTTGTTAATCAGCACTCTTGAGTTTACAATGAAAATATATTATTGCTTTATTCGTGCCCTTCCTCTGCATACTCCTATTAGAAGTTAACATTTAGATAAAGGTTCACTTTAAGGTTCATTTTCTATTATATGTTAAATAAAGGCCTCTTCTTGTAGAACTCACCGCATGTATGGAATTTACTTATTAATAGGAAATGAAAAGGCAGGAAAACAGCAGCGACGACGGACAAAAGAGAGTGACGGAGTGGAGTAACGCACATCACAGCCTTCAGAAGAACATCGGCTCCTCGACACCAGCGAAGGTCGAAGGAGGAAAAAGTGGCAACCATGTCCAACTGGTGACATTTACGGGGACATGATCCTGCAAACCCCGTCAGTGAAGCAGGCGGGACATAATTGAGCCGGCGACTTCTGGCTAATCAGCGAGGCCGTCGGTATTTAGACACGCAAATGCTGCCGAGTGAGTCAGCAGATCGGACAGAGTTCTTGGCTAGCAGCTGCTGGTGGTTTCGCTGGAAAGATCCACATGGTGTAGTGAGTCATACGCAGGGAGGGGCGGTGGGGGGGGGCATGGGGCGCCCTCAGTATGCGTAGCAGGCGACAGAGGGAGGGGTACTGAAATAAAGTTTCACTAAACTAAAATTAACTATTAATGCTGCCTCCAAAACTCAAAAACAAGCATCAAACATTTTCTGATACTCTTTTAAAATACTATTTAACTATTTAGAGTAATGATTGGTTTATCTTTAGTTACCACTAATACATGGAACATGTTTTCCCATTTTGAGATCCATTTGAGCCGAGAGGAAGCAAAAACGAGGACTGTCCAGGGTTCCCCAAGGACTGGGTTAGGGAACACTCCTCTAAAGTAATACAACTTTCAATCTCTAGAAATAAAATTACTAAAAGTTAAAAATATACCAAAAAAAAAAATATATATATACTTAAATATATATATTTACACGCGCCATGCTACATATTGCTTTGGACAAAAACGTGCTAAGTAAATAAATAAAATATTAATACATCAACTAAACACATATACTGATAATGTGATCTCTAGAAATAAAATTACTAAAAGTTAAAAATACACAAAAACTATGTAGAATCACGTTTAAAATCATAACTAATAAACTGGATTTCAAGTGAAAACTGAAAAAATTTTAAATTAAAAACTATAATAACACTGAATATTGCCAAGAACGGGAGCGCGCTCTGGGCACACGTGTTGCCACGGCGATCGGCATGGTCACCGCGGATGCACTCGGCAAGCACACCTGTTAGTCTCCAGCTTCATCCTGCTGAGCTCCATGCTGATGGAGCGCTGAGCGTTGTGCGACTCGATGGAGCTGAGCGTGCTCACTCCGGACGTGGCGACCATGTCATCGTGCGGCACGCTGGGCGGGGCGCTGCTCTGGTGGGCTGCGCTGGACTCGGGCTCCGTGTCGTCCTCGCCGTTGTCCTGGTCGGCCGCGTCGCTCTCCGAGGCCAGACTGAAGTGTGGTCGCAGCTCTGCCAACGACAAAATCGATGCCGGTCAGCGGAATTACGTTGCATTGCTGCTTTTACTCTGTGTAAAAAGAAAGACTGACTGAATATTGATATTGGTATTGATACTGAATACTGATATTGGCAATATCTGCCAAGATTGACACATCAGATCCATGCTGGATACTGGCCAATACTGACTGATGTTGATGATTACATTGAAGTTTATATTGGGCTGCAACAGAATCCAGATTGACAAGGCAGTGCAACGCCTCATGTTTTCTGCCAGAAATATGAGACAAACTTTCATTCATTTTCATTGTGACGGTTTGTCACACTTGCAGATCAGTCATCTATGAGAATAATTTCAGCCTTTGTTATTTTTACAAGCATGACTTAGACTGAAAATGTAACACTGTCATTTCAATCGTTGTACTTCTCCCAAGCAAATGGCTATGTTTAGCTCCATTAGCACTCTGTAGAGGACAATCACCTGGCACCAGGATGGTTATAGCTGTTTGCACAGCCTTCCGGATGATGTTGTCCAGGGCAAACATCCAGTGAGGCTTGATGTTGTGGTTCCGCAGCACTTTGTTTACCTGGAGACACGGTAACCACAGACAGACACGCCCACAGACACGCCCACAAATGGTTAGCTACCCAAAAAGTGCTCATGCACACTAAGCATCATTAAGTTTACAAGAAAGTCAAGCAGCAACATATTTTGTCCCCTCTTCACGAGTTCAGTGATTGTGAAATTCAGCAGTGAACTGCAGCTTAATAAATTATAACATTTCAGCAGGGTAGAGACCCCTGCCCATGTTCAGAAGGTCATGGGTTCAGATCCCACGGCAGGCGGAATAATCCCTCGAACAAGGCACTCCGGCCAGACACTGGCTGACCTTGTGTCCTGTCCTGAAAAACTAGCCTGTATATATACATATCTGTATGCCTCTCATAGAAACTGCATATGCAAAAACTACCCAACGCCCCCCAGAAACGCCTCTATTCTTTTATATATATATATATATATATACACATACAGTATCTCACAAAAGTGAGTACACCCCTCACATTTTTGTAAATATTTTATTATATCTTTTCGAGGGACAACGCTAAAGATATGAAACTCTGATAGAATGTAAAGTAATCAGTGTACAGCTTGTATAATGGTGTAAAGTT
>JABFEB020000036.1:10284609-10295564 GCA_019775895.2 Stomatorhinus ivindoensis | reverse complement strand
AGGCTGGAAGAAGAGAGTGATTTACATGGCTGCAATGTTCAAGAAAGAGCAGTGCTAATCTTCTGCTATTTCAGACATTAACTTCAGTTTGATTATATGTGTTTTTACCCCGTACAATAAAGAACACTAGTGGCCTTTTTGAAGGTAGGTGGTCAATTATTATGTAAGCATTTGGAATTAAGAACAAGCTTAGAAATGCTCAGTACAGAAGCATGTTTATTCAGGAGGAAGGCTGAAGGCAGAATATGTTTGGTTTAGACAGGTTGACTCCTAATCCCAGTTCCCTTCACATAAAAAAACAGCTTGGATTCGAACCAGGGTCCGTACAATTCGTATGTCGCTGTTTACTGCTCAGCCTTAAGCAGAACGCTCATATCCTGTGAGGCATGAAATTGTTATACAATGACGCGCAAATCGTTGCTTCACTGCACACCGGCAGTTGCCCACTGTACAGCACTGACCCCCCCCCCCCCACCCATTCCCCCCACTCTGCAAATGCTTTTTTAACTCAAGCTGTGCACCGTGGAGCATGAACTTCCAGTGTCAAGTCCAGGAATCCTAAGCATGTGCAAGACAAGAGCCAAATAGGGGAATAAGAAATTAGGTGACAAGAACAATTAAGATTTTTTTTTTGTCAGCAGTGACCTGATTCCTGATGTGTGGTGTCACACAAGAGGCCAGATCTCTACATTTTGTCTTGGTGTTCAGGAAAAAAATAACAAAAGCTTGCTCAGAATAGGTAGCGTTAAGCACAGTCTGCATTCTGTTACTGCTGTGTTGGTTGATCGGGAAACATGCGATTTTGATGCGGATTTGCAATGTATAACCCCCTTAAACAGAAGTCAAAATTAAAGCAGACTTGATAAGGGGCAAAGCTGGGAAACTCACTCAGAGAATCAAAATAGCAACATCACGCAGGTTACATTCAATACTTAGCAGCTCTTATTACCATTTGTATCAATTAATTTGGATTGCTTCTGATAATAGTTTAATACACACAGTCAGTTTGGCCTTGGCACTTAACCCTCCTTTAAGCATAGCCTTCAGCATGATTCAATAACAATATGAAACAGAGAAGAGGGAGATAATATCAGGAGTGCATTCTGTTAACTACTTTAATGTCTGTCCAACCGTCCACCTATTTTCTGTTCCTGATTGCCCTGTTCAAGGTTGCAGGGGGGTCTGGAGCCTATCCTGGAAGCTACAGGCAGGGAACAACCTAGTATGGGGCACCAACCCATTGCAGGGCACACTCACACACCATTTACTCACAGTTTGATAACTCCAAGTAGCTTCAGCATGCACACAGAGGACATGCAAATTCCGCACACACGGAACCCTGGCAGAGATTTGAACCCAGGTTCTAGAGGCGTAAGGCATCATTGCAAACCACTGCACTGCTGGGCCTCTCCGTGCTTTAATGACTGATACATAATTATCACACACACTTCACGTTTTATATGGAAACACACAGTATTAAAAGCCAGAATTATCTTTCGTGTTTAATTATCTTTTGCACAGTCGCCAATGATTATGCTTCTCTTGCCTCGGACCTTGAAAACAGTTTACTTCTGAACAGCCTCTGATTTAGGCATTTACGTTCAGTACATTTTGGGAGAGCGCTGTTGAAAAATGCTGGGTCGTCATCACCCTTCACCGGCGATGCGCAGTTGTATTGACCGAGCATTTTCGGCACTCGTTCGTGGGAAATAGAGTGCTATTTTTAAACCCTGCCTGTGGATCACGGCTCTGTACTGGATCTGGGCCAAAAGTGATTTGAGGACACCCAAAATTCCAGAACAGCCAGACACTTCAAAACAGCTGTACCCACAATCCCATTTTGCTGTCACCTTGACCCTGAGCGTAGCTCGAACATCCGTGGCCTACAAATCCCCCTTCAGTTTTATGGGACACCAGCCTCACTTCACACACGTTCAGTCCTGAAATCAGCTGGTTGCTAGTTCACATCCCAACAGACACTGCATCCAGCAGCTGTCAAATCAGAGGAATCCACAGCACAACCTCTCCCACGACGTCGTTAAGGTTGCAGTGCATGCTGGGAGTTACACCCACGCCACTTCTATCTTCTGTCATCTACTGTAGCTTTACGATTATCCTGCTAGCCTGCCGAGTCCCAGGGCAATGCATGTAAAAAAAAATTAATGCAGCAATGCATGTAAAAAATGCAGCATCATAATGGTGCAGCAACAATGCCACGTAGAAGGGGCTCCAGCATGCAACCCATGTTTTATGGCCCTGACAGGCAGCTCCATTTAATCCAGTGAGAATCCCCCTCAGCCGGCAAGCAAAGACAGCTACATAATGAAATCTCATGCGGGGAAAAGCCCATCAGCCTTCTCTGCCCGGGGGGAGGCGAACAGGGGCTGTTGGTGCTATTTTAAGACCCGCCTGGTTGTCTGTGCCGCTCGCTTTCATTATTTTGCTCTCTTTCTTTTAGAATTTAATAGTGCCCAGTCACTCACTTTCATATCACCATTCCAGCCGGTAGGATTTTTTTATTTTGGCAGACGCTCGCTGATAAATGCATATCAGCATGTGTACGCCAATTACAATAACAACCGCTGACCATTAACACCCAATCCTGTTGCATGAAAATTCATTCATGGGATGCATGACTGGTTCCAGTATGAGATCCATAAAACCTGCTCCCCGTACGGCAATGTTCAGCTTTTCATTTTCATCACATCGTAAATATTAAAGCACATACGGTACTTTTAAAGAGCTATTTATATAAGCCCATTCAGTTATTTATGTAACTCTTCAGATCCGTCATCCGATTGCATAATGTGTCGTAAATTCACCTTTTACTTTGCAATTGTTTCCAGGCCTAATACTCATTAGTAATTTAGTGTGTTTTTAAATATTAATGCGACTTGTATAATTAAACAAGTCTGTCTTTCGCCTGGCCAGGAGTCTGCATGAATGTGTGTTTAATTTCCCAACATTGTGCCCAGAGGAAATTGGTTGCACAGTGCAAATACTCTTCAGTTTGGGGATCAGGGAGGCCTCTCTCTGGAATTACTGCTGTCGATGCTGCTCACGGCCAGTCATTACTAGATTATGTGATTATGATATTAATAACTGTTTTATGACTTGCAGTCATATAACATGCCATTTATGCTTGGATTAAACATGCATTCATAGTGATCATTCTCTTCTGGTGTCGGATCATGAAAAACAAACTTTATACCACTGCGCATCGTATTCTACGTTTATGCCAAAATTGTGCCATTTACTCCGACCAAAGAACGGCGGCGGCCCGTAACTACTTCACTGCCACTGCATTGATAGCTGGCCAGGACACAGCCTCAGACCATGCCCAGATCTAGGAACAGCTGGAGATGACTCATCACAGCAGCTGGTAGTGGGTTCCAGCATCAGTGGCCTCTTTGAAACATCTACCTCCATCATGCTAGGCCGTCAAACTGAACATTACTGTTGACCTAACAAATGTCCAGTTAAAATTCCTTTTTTCTGGATGGTATCCAGCTTAACTTATTCCTTTAAAGATGACCCAAACGCCATTCATCCTCATCTCCCTCTTCTCATTTTTAGTCAGGACGCCGACGGTCTTCTCCAGCAACCCTGGGAACCCCTCGTCACCTCACCTGACCCCCACCTTTAAACCCCTTTTCCCTCCAATTCCTCTCCTGTCCCCGACTTCACCCATTCTTTATCCGTTCAATAAAAGCTTCCTCTTCTGGGATTCTACTCATTCACCCGGTGTGTGATTCCATTTACACCTCAACTACAGCAATACTACAGCAATACACATTTACTACAACTTAGATTGTTCTTTAGTTTTTTGAGCACCCATGAATACAACATATTACCAATGAAAAATATACACACAGTTTACCAGCGCATGCACACAGCAACTCAAAGCTCTAATACGTTCCAAAAGCACGGCTCCATCTGCCAGCATCTATAAATGACACTTCCGTGCCTTGAGAGTAAAAGCTGAGGCTTTCATACTGAGACGCAATGGGGGACGAGGGGAACGTCATCTGGAATGGCAGCTTTCTGACACCCGAGCACGACACCGCGGCTTCGCAAATCGTGCAGCGACCGTCTCCTGGGTTTCGCACGGGAAAATCGGATTCTTGGCAAATAGGATGGAATCGTGCTCCAAAAAGTACAGTTCATCAGGTGCAGTGTCCTTGTGGGGGGGGGGGGTTCCGTGTCGGTGGAAGCTTGAGGCGACCAACAGGAACACGTGGAATATTTATAGAACTTGCCCATAAGGACCTTAGATGAACTTCCATGATACGCACAGATTAAATATTAGTTATGCTGCATTGTATGCGACTGACTGTATCATGAGAGCACACATACAGCAGTGTTGTCTATTGACCGTGGTGTGCATGTAAGATAATAGTGATAAAATGCAAAATTATGGTCTGTCACCTAGATCAGGAGCATTATTTGGCAGATATGATACTGAAAGAGTTCTGGGAGGCAGAGCAGGGAAAACTGCTCATGGGATCAAAGGAGGAATCACAATTTTGCGTAACTCTGACATTGCTAATGTGACAGGTCAAAGTATTGAGTATTGTTCCTCATACAAAGCTGCATACCTAAGTACTCTAATTAGGGTTTATTGGTCGGTAGGCTTTCAGAATGGGGGTGGGGGGGGAGAGCTAGGTGATGCTGTATAAGAGTGTGGGAGAATTAGTTCAACTGATACATTTTGCTGACGTGGTACCGGGAAGTTCAGTTTTTATACTGGTGGTGGGGGGCAAAGGCAACTTGTCCGTCATTAAGCGCATGCAGCTTGTGCCACATGCTATATCGGTCGCTGTGTGCCTCCGTTTTGCAGTAACAGTGTTTGCCGAGGTAGGTCGCTTCTTGCATCCCGCAAGCCCTGGCTGGGTTGCAGGCCTAATTTAATCCTGGTCTCTGGCTTGCTGTTCTCCTCCTAGTGAGCAAACCAGGGAAGCTTGCAGTGTCCAATCCCCTCTGCTTTCAAGGCAGTGGTTTCAGTGTGTTGTGGGTATACTGCAATTTATTGCATGCTCTGGTGTGTAATGTCGCATGTTGTCTCGTTTTTACGTTTCGCAGGTTCGGCTGCATGTGGCAGCAGGAGTTACTGTTGCTCCCTTGGTTTCCATCTTGCAATCCCTGGCGATTCTGCTGCTCTGTCTACATTGAAGTTTCATCTCTTCGTTTGACGGCCCTTCCGAAGGTGCAATTTGAAGTATCGCGATTATTTACATTGCCCCTTCGGTTATGTGTCGGCGATGGGGCAGTTTCTTTTGTTCTTGTTTATTTAATGTTTTGTGTTTTATTGTACCGGAGCGGCGGGGTTGAAGTGGGCGGCAGGCTGAGTTGTAGGAGGTGGAGAGATTTGTGTTGCACTGGTTTCCGCTAGCGGTGTGTCCGCGAGTGGCGTGTAGCGTCTGGAAGGTGCCCTCTTTCCAGCCGGCCGCAGTGAGGCCCAGTGCTGCTCCTCAGTGTTCCATTTCCATTTTCGTTTTAATGGCCTAAGTGGTTTTTAATGTGTTTTATGTTCGTTTTAACCTGCCCTGTTATATTGTTGGATAAACTTCTGTATTTTTATGTGGTGAAATCTCCGGTGTAATGAATTTGTGTGGTCTTATTGAAATTGCCTTTATGAAGAGGTATTCCGTGTGGTTGTGTGGTCACACTAGCATTCTGTTTTGGTCTTTTATTCGTTAAAAAGGGCAAACCTCAGTCCCGGGCTGTAAAACGAGGGTCACAGGAGTAAGAGACACACTAAGGGGCTCAACTACTAGACCAGTGTCCAAAAATTTGGACTGTCTGGTAGGGAGCTGAGAGGGAGTGAAACAGTCTGAGGAGACTCTGCATTTTCATTTTCATTTCTGTCAAAGAGCCTCTGAAACAGTTTATGGGGATGCATTTAAAGAAATACCATCATCGACAAAAGGCAGAAAACACTGGTGAGTTTCACAGCCCAACATGTTGTTTTTTTTTTTTATTCGTGTAGTATGATGCCTGCCAAGCTGCGTGTGGTTTCACACTTAACAAGCTAGTGTCCTAGTGTACGCCGCACCAGCCACCTCCGTTCACTTTAACACAGTAACCCCTTCACGTTCCTGCATTGGACATTCACAGTTTTGGTTGTTTGCACGACGGCCATAGACGATTAAATGCAAATATTTTAGAGCTTTCCGCAGATCACAATACTGAAAATCATAAAATCATAAATAAATAAATATGGCACCCGTCTTTGCCGCCTAGCCTCACTCACATGATTGGCTATCTTTGTAACCATGGAATTTTGTGTTTCTCACAGTGTCTTTTAAACTTCTTTCTGTGCCATTCATTTTGAATTTTTAATAATTAGTCTAGAACATATTGCTCCTAGTGTTTACAGTAGTAACTTTGCACATAGAAGGGCAGAATTTCGTATTTTATGTAAAAAGGTCATGCAAATTTTACAGTACCGTTTGCTCAATAAATTGACTTTTATGTTATCGTTCAGGCTAGCAGACTGTTTCGGGTTGAGGTTAGAGGGGGCCAAGAATTATTTGCGAACTTTCTCCTCTGCAGGTGTTTCTGCCCCTAACCCTCGTGAATGTAAAGAGATCCATTTACTTCACTGTGATAATATTCTTTCAGTATATCTTTCATGTCCATGTTTCATTTTATAATAAAAATAGCCAGTAAGGCCACATACTTTCCTATAGGGGATCGGGTATGAGCATCAGCCCAATTAGGCCAGTTATGCTCAGCTGTAACCAACTGCAGGGTATTAAAGGGCACAACATCTAAAAAGACCTGGTCAGCACCTGGTAGGACATCTGGGTTTTGTGAGTGCAAGAAGGTTCAAAACAAGGTAAGTCAATGTTTAATTACTGCTCAGGCTGAAGAGCTTGCAATCGGGAAATCGATTCAGTTATTGGAAATGATTCTTTGATGGTTGCTTCAAGCAGGCTCTTATGAGGTGTGGAATTCCAGCGAGACAAAAAGCTGAAAAGAGAACTTTAAAAGCTTCAGTTAGAGGCAACATTACTGATGGTCTATCAATATTCAATAGAAAAGACCTGGTAATTAATTCTCCACACCTATCGCCCTGACAGTGGACTATATTGGAAAAAAGGGCAAAGTCTATTTTGTCCTAACAACAGAAGATAATTTATCATTTAAGATTTTACCTTCTGCCTTATGATTTTACATTACCTAGGGGCGTAGCCATACCATCTGAGTTTACTGGGGTGCCAATGGGGTAATATTTTCCCAACTGGAAAATATTGCCGACTGTGGCGTGAGGGGTTGGTGTACAATTCACTAATCGCGAGCATTATCCATTAATCATTTCGTGATCAAGTTGAAGACAATCGACTGATTTACTTCCTTGTACCTTGAGGAGGCTTGATATGGAAAGAAGGATATTGAGTTTCTTGCTCAAAGGAAACAGAACTGACTGCAATGGAAACTGTGATGCCCTTGATACAAGCATTTTAATGCATCACGCTACATAATTATTTGTGTGTAACAGAGCAACAACGATTAACTTCAGCGAGAGCCACTCCCAAAGACTTTACTCTCTGCTGACCTTACACCGCACGCATCTGTGACTTTTACTGCTGCATGACTGTGTTTGTTTACAGTGTGGCCAGAAAGCTGTGATGCCATATCGATTTATGGCTCATAAACTTCATGTTTACTCACATCTGAAATTCAGAAATTCCTGCTGGCTAGCGGCAACGTTCCTCAGAGCCACCGACGGCTTTATTGGCAGTCGCGGTGTTTGGCATAAGTTTGTCTTAAATCATATTGTCAGCAATTGCTGTATGTCAGCTTTGAGCGTTATATAATTCAATAAAACAATTCTTCAATATTGAGGTCTGTTTGTCTCATGGTATCTGAGATTTATATATAACAGGAACTATTGCTGTGAGGGGAAAAAAATGAATTTCAAAGCTGAACATTTTTTACTTATAACCGGAGAATATTTGTGTGCTATAATATTACATTCCACACTATTCTTTATGTTAGTTAAGAATAAAGAAATTGAAATATTTACGATCATTAGATTGGTAAAATAATAAATATTTCTCTTCATTGACCTTGTAAAGCAATTATTGTAACATAAAAAGTTTCACTCAGCTAAGAATCCATGAAATAACAAGGACGCAAAAAAAAATCATATGTAATCATACATATAATACAGTAATAAGTCTGGGAAAATACCACATGCTTTCTGTATATGCAAATTTCAAATTTATCTGCCATTTCCCCCAAAGTTCAGGGCTTAGGGATAATGTGTAGAAAGATTAAGCGTAATGGCTTAAAGCGTAACTATGAAATCTGAGGTCAGAGCCCTGAGCTATGTAGAGTGTATTATTTACAAACTCACAGCTTTCAAGTTACTTAGCAGAACTTTAAAATACTTCCTTCAGTGCAGGGTTGTGTTTAGAAAACCTTTTAAGTGTCACTACGGTTTCCAAGGCAGTGTCCAGGAGGTGGTTTGGCTGTTGTACCCTTGAGAAGGGCATGTAAATTACCCTAAATTGTTCCAGTAGTATAACAGCAGCATACATTAATAAAATATTCAGTTAGGACAAGTAACATATAGAATATGTTTAAAGTGTCGGAGTGTTTTCAAATGCAGTTCTGCAAAGAATAACAAACTTGGATGATGAGTGTTTAAATTCATATACGCAAAGTTCATATCCACTGGAGTTTACTTTTATGAAAACATCATCTTAGCAGCTGGGCTGTACAGCGATGATTCCCAACATTTTCACAAGTGCCCCCCATGACAATATCATTGGCCTGAACATTTAAAATGGAAGCCAGTCAGAAGCCAGTGTATTCCCTTCGGAAAGCCTTTGCGGAGGAGAAGATGCCTGGCTGGCTGACACTAGAAAATGAACTACAAGATCCATAATGCCTTGTGGTCAGGCAATCACTTTGCTCTCAGCTTTCTATCACTCGGGAAGTACTGTAAATCAGTTACAGCTTGCTTTAAGTAACAGTAATAATTATAACGCTGGTAATGGGACCCCTCCAAGCACTTGAACTCGAACCAGTAGGTGTGGACTAGGACTGCAGTTGTAACCCAGTTGTATTCGTATGACTTAGAAAACACCCAAACTGTCTGCATCATCAGTAGCTAAATCTGGACTACAGTATGAATTGCACCTGTACTTTATACAAATATCTGTGCTTCTCAATGTTTTACATGACTCTGTTTGTCGTGCAAATCCTGCATTATATATATTCTCCTTCCTACATAGACTGGTTTAGAGAAATCAACATATAAAAAACAAAGACAACTGGCATTAAAAAATAGATACTAAAAGCAGAGAAGCCAATCCACTGTGTCCTGGAGTTAAAAATGAGTGTCTGCATTACCAATTAGAAAGCACGTCCTCACGCACATGTAGAAGTTTCTGTTCAGCCCTTGAATTTACCCAGTGGTTTCAGTGACTCACCAATCACAGTGGCAATCACAGCCCAGCTGCCTGCAATGTCTTAATTGAAGCGATTTTCAGCAATGATGCCTTCGCTCTTATCCGGTCTTTGCCACTCAGATGTAGAGGGGAGAATAGCATGTAGGGAACTGAACTGAGTCATCTTGTTTTTTTATGGAGCATCTGAGCCTGCAGAGCCAGTAAATAAAAAAAATATATAAAGCAGTCGGCAGAATGTGTCCCCTATCTCTGAAACAACCCTGAGACACCAGCGTAGCAAACTGCCACTTTGCCTGGCCTGACAGTCGCCGAGAATAAATGGTAACACTCATATTCTACCTGCCAACCAGCTGGCGATTAATAGATGGTGGCTGCCCGAGCAGGTCCACTTTTGCTATTACTGGGTGGAATGAGTATGAGGAGGGGAACGATTCACTGCTACTATATTTTTGATGTCAGTGCTCTGAAATTCGAGTGTGAGATCTCACTGCATCGTTGACTATATGACTTGCACCTGGATGAAATTATTTCCTGGAAAACTGCATGTAGCTTTCTGCGGAAGAAGCTCTGGGACGAAGTAGATCAAAACATTCAGGAAGAATTCTTTTCTGATAGACAACGGCGTGGTTAGGTCCATGTGGAGGAACTTGAAGAGGAAGATGGAGAGAAGAGGGATTATAGAGAGAGGACTGGATGTAAGGTGGAGAATGACTTCCTGGAGGAGGTGTGGAACGGAGTGAGGAAGATCTCTGCCTTTGGCGACTTCCCAGGTGAAGTCAGGAACTAGGAAATGTTCTATAGCAGATCTGACACAGCCATCCTCAGCTAAGAAGTAGGGATCATAGTACCAAGAAAGTCTTGGTCAAATCGCTTCCATGCAGAATCCATGTTGGGCTTCTAATGCAATCTAATTCTCTAATGCCATCCTATGTCTGCTCATCTCTTTTGCTCAGATCAGAAGAAAGTTAGGATGGATATGCCTGAGTGAGGCAACAGGGCCAAATGGCATCTACATTCCAGGAGGAGATGTTCTACAAAACATTTAAGTTGTCCCTATGATTAAGGACAACCTCATACTAGCCCTAGAAGGTGTTCGTGATGACTAGGAGCCACTGACACTGGCCCATGATATAACGGGAAAAACTGAACATGAAATGCTTAGTCCTGCAGCATCTGATTAACAAATTTCTTGACCCACTACAGTTTGCACACCCAGCACACTGGCACATCCTGTACCGGTTTCGTAGAGCAAACCTGTAGCTGTAAAAGGCCAGCAGCGTCATGAGGAACACCATGTGTCTTTAAACTTTCCTGAAAGTGATGAAGATTGAGGATGCTGTGGTGGACTCATCCACATCAAGTTCCGCCATATTTAATATGGTACTAAGCATCTTAGGTATGCCCCATGGGACAGTACTGTGACCAGTCCTGCTTGATCTCTACACCACAGACTTCAAGTTCCGCCATATTTAATATGGTACTAAGCATCTTAGGTATGCCCCATGGGACAGTACTGTGACCAGTCCTGCT
>JABFEB020000036.1:10268672-10279822 GCA_019775895.2 Stomatorhinus ivindoensis | reverse complement strand
ACACACTTTCTGGCCCCAAGAGCCCCTGGGATCCTCTGCAGCTATCTGCGGAGATGCGCCGTCGCATTGGGTCCATTAGCTGAACCGCGCATTCTATGCGAGCTGCACCTCAGTGCATGTTCCGCAGGGCCGCAGGGCATTTCTCCTTCCTACCCCCCCCCCCCCCCAGCTTTCTTTACGCTCCGTTGCAGTAGTTAACACCCGACACCTGAGTCATCAAGGAAATAAGAAAGTTGCATCTTTCAATAACGCAATAAAAAAAATTTGCTGACATTAATTCATATAAGAAAATGGGATCACCATAAATTACTGGTACGGTGGGCAGACTTTTATTAATAACTAATCACTTTTTCAGTATTAAAAAATGAAAATGTGTCATCCTTCAACCATGATTTTGTAATTACCATTCTTCAATATGTACCATCCTTTTCAACCATAACCATTCACGTAACATTATTTGTTATATTGTATCCAAAGTTGTTGGTCATTTTAACTGAATTCTTCCATGATAAGCTTATTAATGGGGGCTGTGACACTGGGAAATTGGGGGGGGGGGGGGAGTAAGTGATTACAGGGGAGCATTATCTCTCACCATCCAGTATGAATTGTATCAGTTATTTTGCCTTAATTCTATGGGGGTAGGGTATATATTGATGTTGATTATAAACAAATATGAGTAGGACACTCGTGCAATGCAATGCACCCCCATCAAGAGATGGTTTGAGGAGTAACATCAATTATTGACAACAGATATGGGTACATTTATAATTCATGCCCCCAGAATTGCTCCCTGCCAATGGTTAAGCTTATCATTCAAAAACATAAGCTGGAAATGTATAAAGAATCCTGCGCTTCATTTGTCTTTCTGTGTTTTCTGCCGTCGAGGAATTCCGAGACCTACCCGGCATCTTGAGGCTATACCGGGGCATATCCCACCAGGACCTCCTCGCATTCACATCGATCACTTTCCGAGGAATACCGCGTATCACTGACGATGGAGCCATTAGTGGATTACCCATGCGAACCGTGATTTTAATCTGAAATAGGAATTCGGCATTCCATCAGCGTCCGGGAAGCGTGGAGGGGGGAATCCACCCCGGCTTTCATAGGTTCACCGCCTTACAATTTCCCTTTCAGCTTAAACCGAATATGAATGGTATAAATTATTTGCCTTTCAGGGTGACCGTAAAAAGATAATAATCTTCAGATTTGCCATCTAAATTATTCTGACCTTCAGCTGAATATGCAGCTCATCAGAGAGGAAAAGCACAATCTTGCACATTGTAATTTAGGATATTGCGGCCGCAATTTACATATCACAGGCATTTTTTTTTCAGTATGTATCAAATACCAGCACTCTGATAGGTGATTTGTGGACTTTAAAAGCTTGGTTGGTCTGTTTTATCTTTCACATCCACCTGTGCTACTTCCAAACACGACCAGTCTTTGAAAGACGCTGTCTAAACTCAAAACCACAATGGCCAACAGTACTGTTTGTTCATGTGATTGAAGCCAAATGACACTCCATCCATCTTAAAACTGCTCAGCCCGATTCGAGACACCTGAAGAGGAGGCACCATTGGGCACAAGGCTGGGCTACATCCTTGGATAGACGTCCATCCCATTGCAAGGTATACTCACACAATCAAACATTGGGCAATTTAAAGACACCAGTTAGCCAGACTGCATGCCCGTGGACGTCAGGAGGTGACGTATGCAATATGGAGAGAACATGCAAACTCCACGCTCACGGAGGCAGGACTCGAGATCGCAGCCCAGAAGAGTCATGTCATGCTTTAGAGTGAGCCTACAATTTATGCTTTAAAATAATGAACGCTTTCTATGAACTCCATGTCTATGAGAATCTATGAACACATTCATAACATACTATAATTCATCCATAAATCATTATAAACATGGCCTCAATGCATTATAGATCTATTTGTCATGCCCTACAAAACACCCTTAATACTTATACTGACCATTATGTTGCATATTATGGATGCTTTGAAATGGATTATGAAGGCAGCTTTTCATTTCTTTGACTCTGCATTATAGATGAGAGCTTCACTGAAACTTATGAAGTGTTACAATCAACACTATTATGCCATGTGCTTTATATTCAGAGTTATAGCCATGTTTATAATGCTTCATGGGTGCTTCATAGACATGATATTCATAGAAAGTGTTACTTTAACTCCTCTGTTATCGATATGTTTTTTTTTCCTTTTCGCACTAGAGCCAAGAAATAACTGAACTAAGTTCTGTTAATAATCAGTACTAATCCCTTCTACGTTAGTGCTATTGAGTGAATAGGCGAAGAGGATCCACTTATTGATTAATCCGTTTAGTTCCTGCCCCAGACTGTGACGTAGCTATTCTCTTTAATCAAAATGAAAAGCCATAAAAAGTGACGTAGGAACACAAACTTCCTACCCAGCTAGGTTGCTTATGTGATTTAAGGTCTGCAAGTTCTTGGTTTGCATGTAGCAGGTAAAGCTGCGTGTCACATGACCAGACCATATTCCAAAAAATTGCAGGAAACGGGGGTGGGTTATTCCAGTGCTAGTGGCTTACTTTATAAAATGGTACACTCTGTTTACTGTCAGCATGTTCAGTTGGTGTAACTCATGTGTGCTGTAAGTGATAAATGAAGTATTAAAAATGTCATTTAAAAAATATAAAATGAAAATGAGAGCATAAAGATTGGACTGCCCTAGGCATGCGTGTGTGAGTTAATGGCGTGTGAGTGAATGGTGTGTGAGTGAATGGTGTGTGAGTGAATGGCGTGTGAGTGAATGGCGTGTGAGTGAATGGTGTGTAAGTGAATGGTGTGTGAGTGAATGGCGTGTGAGTGAATGGTGTGTGAGTGAATGGCGTGTGAGTGAATGTGTGTAAGTGAATGGTGTGTGAGTGAATGGTGTGTGCGTGAATGGCGTGTGAGTGAATGGTGTGTGAGTGAATGGCGTGTGAGTGAATGGCGTGTGAGTGAATGGCGTATGAGTGAATGGTGTGTGAGTGAATGGCGTGTGAGTGAATGGTGTGTGAGTGAATGGCGTGTGAGTGAATGGTGTGTGAGTGAATGGTGTGTGAGTGAATGGTGTGTGAGTGAATGGTGTGAGTGTGCCCTGTGATGGCCTGTAGCCCCAATGACCCTAAATTGGCTAATCAGTTTCAGAAAATGGATGGATGGATGGATGAATAGATGGATGGATGGGTGAGTGGATTGATGGGTGGATGGATGACACATTTTACATCTTAAGTTGAAAGCTTGTCTTTGTCTTCACTGGCACATTTTAGTCTATGGTGATTATTTTAAATGGGTAGAAGTATGGATTTGGATTTCATTCAAGATACATTAGGAATCCCCAACTATTTTCCCCAAGGGCCAAATTCCATCAGCAACACAAAGGCAAAGTCAAAGGCCAACACTGATCTACACCATGTTCTACTTTGTGAGTGTTAGCTGTGTAACTCAGCCATATGACTGTATGGTCATTAGCAAAAGAGAAAAACAGCTCATGAAAACACGAGTAGACTGCCCTTCCATCAGAGAGCTCATGTTAATCAGAGAAAAATGCAACCAAACCATAAAATGTTCCCACAATTCAGGAATACCGTCTACAGACACATCAGCTCTGAATTTTGATAAATGTATTTAAGTAGCATTCATTCAAGGAAAATAACAAGCGCTTTTAATTACCTAGGAACAGTTAAGCCGACCTAAGCCCAATTGAGCTTTTAACAAAGCTGATATCAGTACAGGTAATCGACTGAAGTTCATTATGAATTCCATTTGTATCTATATTTATTAACACAGTACCAGTGAAATTCAGAAAAGGGACTCTGAATATTCCCCTATCAAATTTTAGTAATGCCTTTGCTGTATGTCTAAACATAGAATCTCAAATAATTGTCTTTCATAAATGTCAAAATCTGCATATTTGAAAACTTGGTTGATTTTCACTTCTTGTATAAAACTGATGTCTCTGGACTTTAATTGTATGACCTGCTGAGTCACTTTCTGTTAGCATTTTATATTTTTGGAATCACATGGTAGGGAATGGTACCATTTTTGTCTTGTATTATGTCTCGTCTGTGTTTGGTTAGAGAGGGGGTTAGGGACAGGGGAGTGTATCTTCTCTTCTGTTTGTAGATAGCATTAGTTTACGTTGCATTATGAGTTGCATGGCATGTCAATGATGTCATGACTCTTACGCCTATGTAGCATTACGCAGATAATAGGAAGCCTACTCATCATCTATTTTTGAAATAAGTGGGTGACGAATATTGTGGTAGCATCCGGCTGTATATATGCCTCGGATTCTATTGCTTTACGTTTTCATTTACTCCTGCTTTTCAAGGTGGAATATTAGACTACAGAATTAAAATAATAGCGGCCATCAATCATATATGGTAGCGTTGTCCGATTCAATGTAAATAAAACAATGAATTCTTTTTTTGCCAGTAACTGTTCATGTACCAGTCGGAGTTTTGTCAATATAATAAATGAATGAATTCAAATATTAAAAATATTCAAATAGCATCTTCACTTCTCTATACTTAGTAACTCCCATGTCTTTTGGTTCACAACCTGACAGCCACCGACCTTGAAATTTCAAAAAGCTGAGTAATCCTGTGTTGCTGACAGACAGTAAGGACACATTGAAAAACTGCAGAATGAGACGGAAACATTCTGGCCCCGTTGACCTCTCTTTGTTTTGTTTTAGTACCTTCGCTTTTCCATTATGTATTCTGTTTGCATTCGGTTTCTAAAATGCTTTTAGAAAGGTATCAGACTAGCGGAATTTCCTTAAACGGGCATAACCAAATAATCTTCACATATACTTTTAAACTTCCTTGATAAATCCAGAATCATAGTCTCTTGTATGATTATGACAGGATAATTTTTTTTAACTATACAGCTCTTGCTGTACCAGGGGCTTAACAGATATGTAGTACTGTGCAGTGTTAGGAACGTATTAATTGTATATTTGCTCAGAACAAAAAACATGAACATATGCAATTTGGAAATGACACAATAAAACTAACAGGAATTTCTTCTGTTCTCCAAAAAGTTACTGATACCTACAGTAGCTGGATGGACGGATGAACCCAGCTTCAGTTCCCAAACCTCTCCTCAGGGGCACCTCAGCCATTCCGTGCATTTGGTAAATTTAATCACCAGCTCACTTAATTAATTTAGTTAATTATAAAAGTCAAGGAAGTATTGATTAGCCATACAAGATGTGTCTGTGGTCAAGCCAGAAAATACATGGTGTGTTGGACGACTGCTGCAAATACGGTGGTGACTTTAGGTGAGGTTTTGAAATGGTTAAGCTGACGCACTTTGACAGACATAATAACCTTTTCCACCACCATGTAGATCATGTAAACCCCATTTTCTTTAACTGACTGACTAAGACTTTTGCACAGCACTGTAAGTCGTCACCGTGATTTGGGTTTGAGTTAACGCCAGCCAAGGGAAAGGCTTCGTGATGGCTCTGAGACCATGTGACCTGGGCAAGAAGCCGCCGAGCCAATCCGGTTAATGACTAACCAGGGGATTACCACCATCATTGAATTACACAATGCCATGAAAGTAACTGAAGTTGAAGGTGATTTTGTTTCTCGATCTATATCTTTCTTACCTTTAGTTAACTGTCTGCCAGAGATGAGGCATCTGCTATTCAGTAAGGGACACAAAAAAAGACCCGTTTGAAACAGCCGTGGCATTTCCTTCCAACGAAAATGTCAGAATTAAGAACAAAAAACTCCATTAAATAGTTGTCGAAGTTAAAAAGTGGCTGAAGTTTGACGGACTTAAATCAAACAGTGTAATGATTTTTGTGTCTTCATGCGGATAAACAAAGCAGCCATTGCTCATCAATTTTCTAGCCACTTTCCTAGACAAGGTCACGGGCTTCAAAAATAAAAAGCTTCTCTACTTATAACCAAATATTGGTGGATATTTTTGCTGTGATTTAAGGAGGCAAAAAGAATCCTATCTAGATGATAGCGTTGCATTCCTGGAAAGAAAAACAATACAGTTGTACAGATAACTTGCATGACCAGAGATGCCCTCTAGAGCATTCAGAAGCTCATTGGAAATCCCTTGGGCTGAAACAAGCCAATAGCTAGCAGGGTATCGTTTTCAGGTGCCTGGACTTGGGGCTCCCTCTTCAACACACCACATGGCAGCCAGGCAGTGCTTTCTCCCTAAAATACTTTTCTCAATCTAATAACTCTAATAAGTCATCTCAAATCCTCTTAAGCCTTCCTGAGAACGACAGATGGGAGTCCCTTAATGTTTTAAAAATTTGCTCCTATATCTCAGCAGTCACCATAACAAAATTATTGATGTGAGATGGCTTGCAACAAGGCACAGAATTAACTTGCAACCTGAAAAATATTTGAGCAGTTAGGAATTGATGCAGTGTCATAACTGCACCTGGTATTCCTCTTCATACAGTGAATCTTGTGATCTGAAGGAAAGTCTTAGGTAGCCACACACCATTTGCAACAGTCCTTGCAGAAAAAGCACCTTATGTTCCAAGCGAGTTGCCCTCTGTGGAACCAGGTCTGCTGCTAGATCAAACTATTGTGAGGTGCCGGACTCTTTCGCTGTTTTGGATTTGTCCAAAGTCCGTGCTGTCGAAGTTGGTGCTTTCGTCGGCCATCTGGTAGAGGCGGGGGGCCAATATCTGGAAACCCACCAGGTGAGCAATTAGTATTTCTTGTTTTCGGTCCACAGGGTTTACAAAGAAGCGGCCAGACAGATTTTGTACATGCTGTGCTTTCAGTCTCCTTCAGTCATAAGATGATGTTGGATTCTATTGGTCTCCCTCTCAGAAAGCATCGTTAAGTGGGGAAACTGTTCACAGTGCTGCGGCACCAGTGCCAGCCTTCATTGTGGGGCTGCTATTATTAGAAGTGTTTTATACAATGTACCTGCAGCTGAGACTTAGAAACCAGTGCTTTCTTTACATATACTTCTAGTTTGTATTGCATTTGTGAAGATTAGTACAAGATCAGGAAGAGATCAGAAATTCAATCAGTGACCTAGAACTAGAGTGACTACCTAATCCATGACCAGAAGGACACTGAGCTGGAACAGGAACTGTATATTACTATTTCCATTAAATGCACCAGGATTTAACTTAAGCACCTAGCTCTTGCCGTGCACTGATTGGTCAGTCTCCTATAATCATGTATGTGTCACTAATGTTAATGTGAAACAACTGGATGGATTGTTCATTCAAGGAAACAAACCAGTCAGAGCACAAGTAGTACTATTTAGCCAATCACAGGAGCCTTTCGGTTTAAAAGTAGCTTGTAAAACCTGAAGTAGCTCAAAGTGTTTTGTCTGACACGGGTTACATAGTAACTCTACCTGAAACTGAAATTCAGTGCTATGACCAAAGAAAATAAAATAGCAGACTGTTTTTTGCATGTTTTTTTGCCAGTACAGAAGCTCCTCTGCTTACGAATGAGTTATGTTCCAAAGTCACATTTTAAGGGTATACGCAAGTACAAAGTACTAGAATGTTGGGAGTACAAACGCTACACTGCTGTGCAGCAGGAGTAGTGGGCAGATATTGTACTAGATGGAACTGGCACACAGAAAAAAAAAATTATGTCGCAGACAGGAAATGGGAGCCGAATGAACAGAATTTGGACTTGTAGTCCTCTTCGTTCGTATGTCTGAAAGTTCGTAAGTTGAAAGTTCGTAAGTAAAGGAGCATCTGTGTTTCCAGCATCTTTTCCCTGCTGAAACATCAAGTCCTACGGCGCCCCAAAAGAGCTGCAACAAAACATGCATCACCTTCACCTTCAAAGGCAGCAGGAACAGCACTCTCACAAAGCCATAGGTAGGGCTTAGTTTCTTAGGCTCTTGGTAGGATGAGGCTGTGTGTAATATACCCAGGAGCGCTTTCATATCATAAGGTGCAGGCTTTTGTTACCTCAGGAGGATTAGCAGTGCTTGTCCGGCTGAATCCACTGTTGTTGATATCTGAATTGGAAAAACAGGCTTCTCAGCAATCTTGCACTTTCTTCAACAAAAGTTCGTAAGAGGTGTTTATGGAGCTTTGATAACCATAGATGCTAAAAGACTGGTTTCATGCATCGATATATAACAGTGTTTCCCAACCCGTTCCTTAGGGACCCCAGACTCTGCATGTTTTTGCTCCCTTCCAGCTCCCGGTAGCTAAAATGTGGACTGTCTGGGGCTCCCCAAGGACGGGGTTGGGAAACACTGCTCTATCCTTAATTGAAACCTACCACAGTTAAGACTGACATCACAGTCACACTAATTCATACTTATCTCCATGGGTCTGGATTTCGGACCTGGTAGATTGATAAAAGTTGTATCAGAATAACCCAGGATGGGGCGCCAGTCCATCACAGGCCATGCACGGCATTCATGCCTATGGGGAATTTGGCAACTAACCTTCGCATGTTTTTGGACTTTGGGGGGACACCAGAGAACCAGGAGGAAACCCCATGACCACACAGGGAGGTACCCAAACCCCAGAGCATTTACCTAAAACACATATGGATGGCTGAAGCACAGTCATACCTCCCAGCTCTTATCCCACCTGAGAAGGCCTGCCAATCTGTGCCTTCTCTGTCCATCCACTCAGCTCTAACACTACCCAAGCAGGCCTGCCAATCTGTGAGCACAGTGCCTCCTCTGTCCATCCACTCAGCTCTAACACTACCCAAGCAGGCCTGCCAATCTGTGACCACAGTGCCTTCTCTGTCCATCCACCCAGCTCTAACTCCATCTGAGTAGGCCTGCCAGTCTGTGGACACAGTGCCTTCCCTGTCCATTCACTCAGCGCACTCTCTGCCCTTTTGGCTGTGCAAACCAACAGGTCACAGACCCCTGTATGCATGTCCGTGTGACAATTTATTTCAATTAATTTGCAGAAGGGTGTACTGTGGTGCAGTGGTTAGCACTGTCAGCTCATAGTAAGAAGGTCCAGGGTCTGATCCCCGGGTCACCCCGGGTGCCTTTCTGTGTGGGGTTTGCATGTCCTCCCCATGCATGTGTGGGTTTCCTCTCACAGTCCAAAGTCATGCAGGTTAGGTCAACTGGCTACTCTTAATTGCCTGTAGGTGTGTGTGTGCCGCGTGGCTGTTGGCCCTGTGGTGGACTGGCGGCCTGCCCAGGGTGTACCCTGCCTCTTGCCCGATGATGCTGGGATTGGCTCCAGCTTCCCTGTGACCCAGATGGATAAAGTGGTATAGATAATGGATGTATAAGACCAGTGCATGTGAATGGGATACCATTCAATCATGTGTCACCCACATTGGTCAAGCATGGGCAATTTAGAGACTTTTTGAAGTGTAACAAGAAACCAGAGCACATTGGAAAACAAATACATAGAAAACGTGGAACGCGTGAGGCCACTGTATTAACTACTGTACCACCAAAGACGCAGCTGTAATTTCTAAAACGACGGAGAAAAGACAGTTCATTGGATCTGATCATGTGCTGAAAAGGTACTAATTAACAGTCCCATAGGTGTGCCGCTCTTCTCTTACCTGTTTGAGCATTAATGGAGAACCCTAAATTAACCTCTCCCACCAAGACCTCAGCTCTGGTGTTCCCCTCACACTGCTGCCGATTTCTGCTGAAGACATTAAAACAGCCTCCTTTTAGTCTGCCCTTCCATACCAATATCGAAATGACTTAATGTATAAATTTCATTTAATACAATTAACTGTATAAATAAATTAATTAGTTCGTCAGTGTTTTATTTCAGACTGGCATAAACAAGGTTTCCCCAGCTTAAGTTTAGATGATGTCTGTTCGAACGTGAGTTTTAATTTACATTAATTGAAATTGTTGGCGCCTTGATCAGAAGCAAGTATTTGTTGGCTACATTGCTTTTTAACTGCCCACAAACATTTTCCACTGATGAGATCTATTGACACTTGAATGAAAAACAATTATGAAAGTAATGTTTTAGAGTGGATAGCACATATAAATTAGATACAAATCAGCCCTGCTATCATGTGCGTTTTAATCATATTTATGCCTTAATGCTCAGATTCAGGGTTGTTTACTTTGGAAAAAAATACTACTACTCAAACTGCTTCAGATATTATAAAATTATTTTTAAATAATTATTATAATTCATTTAGAAAAAGAAATGCTTCTGCTTTTGACAAAAATTTATGAATATAAATATATTTGTTGCTTTTTTGGATAATAAAAATCCAGTCTGCTAAAAATTAAGACGTGCTTCTCACACATTTCCCAGTGACTAGTAACAGGTCACCCATTACTGTGATTTTGACAAAACACCTTTAATAAGAACTAACAAGTAGATACTGATATTGGCTCTGTCCTGTATTTCAGTCCAAAGAAAACTCTATGGCTTAAACTACTTATTTAAAAAGTTTAAAAGAGGGATAAAAATTATAAATAAACAATCTCTATAAGGTTACAGTGTGTTCCAGCACATTCTCTACCAAGAAAGCACTTCAGTGATTTTAAAAACAAACCCATGCTTTACATCATACTCATTTACCTTTGATTTATCAGTCACCTTTCATTTGTAAAATGATACTTAAAATGTCTGAACGGATGCAGTAGAATATCAACAAACACCAGATCAAATAATACACCCTTGTGCAAATTAATTGATACAAGTCGTCACACAGACATGCATGCAGTGGCCTGGCACCTCCTGGTTTGCACAGCCAACAGGGCCGAGAGTACGCTGAGTGGATGGACAGAGAAGGCACTGTGTCCACAGACTGGCAGGCCTGCTCGAGTGGGGTTAGAGCTGAGAGGATGGACAGAAGAGGCACTGTGTCCACAGACTGGCAGGCCTGCTCGAGTGGGGTTAGAGCTGAGTGGAAGGACAGAGGAGGCACTGTGTCCACAGACTGGCAGGCCTGCTCGAGTGGGGTTAGAGCTGAGAAGATGGACAGAAGAGGCACTGTGTCCACAGACTGGCAGGCCTGCTCGAGTGGGGATAGAGCTGAGTGGATGGACAGAGAAGGCACTGTGTCCACAGACTGGCAGGCCTGCTCGAGTGGGGTTATAGCTGAGAGGATGGACAGAAGAGGCACTGTGTCCACAGACTGGCAGGCCTGCTCGAGTGGGGATAGAGCTGAGTGGATGGACAGAG
>JABFEB020000036.1:10248206-10259186 GCA_019775895.2 Stomatorhinus ivindoensis | reverse complement strand
CAAGGCTAGATAAGATTCTAACAACTCTTAGTTATTAAGTTCTTCCCAAGCGAGCTTGATGGGCCGAATGGCCTCCTAAAAAAAAAAAAAAAAAAAAAAAAGAATAAATATATACAAAAAGGTATTTGGCCATTTAATTCACACTCCTGGAAAATACCATCATGCTGTACTTAAAACTAGCCATGGTAGAAAATGCACCACAATCCAATAGTTCCATAATGATTTGTATAAAAAGGTAATACAATTCAATTGTAGACCAGTAAAATTTTAGATAAAAACATCAGCTGAGTATCTACATGTGTTTAACCTACTGTCTCACGTCATTGTCATCCGTATGACGAATTGAACCCATTGCGAACTGTTCTGTTCCTAGAGGAAGTAAAGTAAATAAGAACAGATTCAATGGGCTTCAGTTCAAGGACAGTGAGTTAAGTGTCAGGAGGGCCTGTAATGCTATGGAAAGGGTTCTGCTCAAATAGCAATTTGCAGTCAAGTTACCCACATTTGTTAAGACCGGGCTGGTTAAATCACCGAGGAGCATAAGCAGCATGTTCTGTGTGAACCATTAAAAGTTCAAGACCCTTATTTATATCCGCACAATCAATTTCCAGCCTCTCGCTCTGGCTCTGTCGAATGGCAGCAGCATGCAGAAATTAAAGCATATGCTCCAGCAAGGACTCTGTGAAGCTTTGCACATCATATTTAAGCATCAGGGCCTTTTCATGCATTTTAATCCGATGTTTATATATATATATATATATATATAAACATCGGATTAAAATGCATGAAAAAAAAAAAAATATATATATATACACACACATACATACATATGCACACACGCACACACATACACATATACAAACAATCAAACTGAAGTAGGAGAAGTACCACGCAACCACTTTCTGGTGTTGCTGCATTTTATCAGAATTCTTTTACTGAAACTCTGGCTTGTGTTTTAATAATTATTACTAAGAATATATGCTGATTTCTCATTCATCACATCACATCACACAAAGCTAAACATATTATATCAACTACCCATAATGCTCAATCCTTGTAAAACGCTTTCAATATTCATGAATACTAATATATACTACAGCAGTCCAAACACTGGCTACAACAAAATTGCAAATGTCATTGATTTGATTCAAACTGGAACTGCTTTGTCGTCGTATTTCCTTTCAGCAGTTTTTGTTCTGAAGCATTATAATTTTCTTCAGGGGTGATTCTAGGATTTGACTCTTGGGGGGGGGCTCAGCCGCCAAGTGGGTTGGCAGTTTCAATATGAAGAAATGTGGGACACAACTCACCAGGGCCCTAACAAAAAAATTAAAACTACCCCAGTGATGGGGCTAAACAGATTTAGAAAAATAATTTCTATGAGGGCTTGGACAAAAAATATGGTGGCTGATGATATATAGGGCCTATAATTGCCTATACTCTTCTGATTAAGGTGCGCAGTCTCCTGACAGAAGTGTGTTTACATTTCCATTTGTTTATATCGTCTGGGTACTTGATCTCCTGTTGGAGGGCGAAACAATTTAATTTCCTGCTGCACCAGCAGATTAAAATAAATGCAGTGTTTACAGTTCAAGCAAACAGAGCAGCAGCCGCGGACAGCGTTGTCAAAGAAGTTAACTGACCTTGGACCAGTAGTGTCGCAGTTGCCCTTTGCATCTTTTGGAGGTCACAGGTGACAGACCCGGTGTCGTTCTGCTCAGTACTCTCGATGACGAGCTCCCAAGCAGTGAGAGACGCCGTAGAGTGGTTCACCGCGTGGAATCTGTCACTGCTGCCGAGGACGCCGTGCTGTGCCGAAATGGTCAGCGACACACTGCTGTTCAGCAGCCAGGACATGACATCCCAGAATGCAGTGGTGCTACAGTTGAAGCTAGCTCGGGAACCACTGACCACAGTGGAAAGTTTGGGCTCCAGCTGCATCAAGCCCAATGCTTCTGGTAACGGAAGAAAGGTGTTTTAGCACTAAGAGAGCAAAGATACCAACCACTAAACAGATTATATCCATGCAGCATATCTGTTACACATACTGAAAATCGATATACTGGAAAAAGTTATGACAAACATTGTGTCTGGATAATGGGTATTGGTGATATGAGTCAAAACACAGTGATTTAAGAATAAGACAAATAAATAACTTGAAAATTATGGGTCTGATTCAAGTCTGCCGCAAAGTACATTTATTGCAGTAGTAGCAGTGATATTGCAATCATACATCCCTTAACAACAGGGCTACGCTCTGAGAAATGTGTCATTAGGCAATTTTATAACAAGGCGTAACACATTATAGCCAAGTCTATTATCATTATGAATGTTTTATGAAACTCTCCTCTATAATGCACTATAGATACCTTCATAATACAGTACAAAGCATCCTTAATTCTTATGCCGACCATTGTAAGACATTATGGAGGCACCTAAAGTGCATTATAAATGAGAGGTTCAATGGAGCTTATGAAGTATTATAATCAACACTATAATACCTTATGACTGTAAGTAGAAGATTCTGTAATGCTTTATTAATTCTTATTCCAACCATTATAATGCATTATGAAGGTATCTATAATGCATTATAGATGACAGCTTACAGTACAAGTACCACTTTTTTATGAGAAGAAAGAGTACACTCTAAAATAATGATATCAAGTACAGTATTATCAAGATCCTTGTCTTGTCCCGTTCTGGCCTTCTCCTCGTTTGGCCAGCAGGTGTCGCTCGAGATCCTGTTTTTCTTAGTTTGGTGTTGGTTTCGTTCTCTAGTGTGTTCCCCTGCTCCCTGGACCACCACATGGCTGAATGGGCTGAGTGTGTGTCTGGCAACTGTGCTCCCCGACTGTAGTAGGTAGTGGCCAGACTCCGCCTCAGTAGCCATTTGGAGCTTTGCTTTCCCTTTCCTAGTCCTTGTGTTCATGTTTCTGTTGTTTCTCGTTTTCATGCACTTGTTAGTTTTCCCTCCTTCTTTTTCATTTTGTAGTATATACTGTATTCCAGCTCTTTGTTCCTCCTAGTGTTTGAGCCCTTAGTGATTGTAACCTTCACCTGTCTCTTGTCACTTCTAGCATTCGATTCATTGTCAATGGCCTGCATCTGTCTCTTGCTCGTTGCCCAGCCTTGTATATACATACCTGCCCCTGCTTTGTTCCTCACTTAGTCATTATACGTGTTGCAGTGTGTTTGGGTCTGCGTATCCCTTGCGTGGCTTTCCTGAACCCACTTTTGTAAGTAAGTTATTTTCTCGTGTCTTTAGTTATAGCTTGTTTAGTTCTACTTTTATCTTCTGCTTTTGTTTTGACCCCTCAGGTCCCCTTCTGTTCTCGTTAGTTTGTCCTTCTTGTCCCCATGCCACACTGTGGATTGTCCCTTCCATCATACCACGCCGTAACGCAGTTTCGTAAATACATAAACCAGTAACATAGTTGTTTATTATCATTATCAATTATTGTGTACTGTACATAATCGTATTTGTTATACTTTTGCGTGACTGGTAGTGCAGTAGGTTTGTTTAAGTGTTTAAGTCAAGGAAATGCAAGTTTATTTATATAATTGTATATTATACCTTCAAAAACAGAGGTAATTCAGAGTGCTTTACATAGATACATCATTTTATATACATCAGTAGGTGATAAGAATTTTTCACCTCCATTGTGATCTTAAGGGACCACAGTCGTATATGCAGTCTGTCGCTGAGAGAAACAGAGAAATGGTCATGGAACAAAATCTAAGATCATTTGTACTGGAGCATTTGTGAGAAGGAGGCAAACCCCAAAAAACATTACAAAGACAGAACTAGAGCCAAAAATGAGCCAGAAGTGTGGGCTCATAAGGAATACCAAACCAGATCAATGTTATCATACAGATTTAAAGACTCTGCTGCTTAGTAAGGTTTGTCCTTCCAGCCCACAAATTCTTTGCTGCCTCGATGTTGACAAATAACAGATTAGGGTCCAAAATGGAAACTAGGACACTGGGGATTTGTAGTTTATATAAACGAGATCTGTCTAATTACCCAGCCTCCTCTAGGCACCCAGGCGCCGTGTGGGTGACATGGTACGTAAGGCAGGGGAGAAATGGCATGCTCTTTGTTTAACTGTATCCTGGAGAGAGCTATTTTGATTAGTCAAATGCAAATTAAAGTGTGGGTCCTTCGACAAGGAAGGGGCGATAATAAAATACTCACTTGTTCTGCATTATTCACTTTCCCTATATGAATTATTACACAGTTTATTTTCACCTCTGGCACACTAATTGACTTTCCAAAGAAGAAGATTATCATTATGTGCCATATCATGTTTGAGTGTGCAGTGCAATTCTGCACCTACAGTGGGTTAGGCCTTTGTGCCTGTGATCAGAAGATCAAATCCATTCGTCGGCAGAATAGTCATATGTCTGTCGGGCCCTTAACCCCTCAAAATGCTTACCTTGTGCTCTGATCTCAAGATTCACTCTCACCAATATAATGCTTCAAATGTCTATTGAATATGCTTCACGTGCTAGCATCCATACAGTATAATTAGCTCTTTGCTGTTAAGCAGATTAGAGTTTATGCAGAGTGATGACTGTAAGGCAAATTATTGTCATGTCTGGAAGCCGAAGAACTTGAGGGCAGGTATCAGGAAAACAAATACTGGGCTTTATTGAATAATACAAAAGCAGGGAAACACAACAGGGGTCAAAACAGTAAGGTTTAGCATGGGGAAGGGCACAGGCAACAGGAGAATAGATGTTAATGGCCGGACTGGGAACGATGACACAAACAGGGACATAAATGCAAAAGACTAACAAGTGGTTAGTGAGAGGCAGCTGGGAGTGATCTCCACACGAGGGTTTGCAATGAGAGGCAAGACAAGAGGGGTAAGCGAGTAACAGGCGTGACTGGTTTGGGAGGAGACAGGCAGAGATTGACAATAATTATAATATGTAAAATATATTTGTTACAATTTACTTGTTACAGCAGTTACAACAATTGTAACAATTAAGTTCAGAGTGATGGAAGTTACTCTCCAGCACATTCAATCCCCTCACCTAAGCTCTGGCCCAGGAAAAGGATCAAGATGAGAATCACACACATGATGTCAAAGCATCACTCAAAGCTGGAAAAAAAACAGGTATGAGCAAGTTAGCTAGGCAACCATTCCAGAAAGCTACATACCCACCCATGTGAAGGGAGTTCAAAACACAATTACAAGCATACAGTATGTTGAGGATTTGGCTTCAGTTCTTGGTCGCTTAAGGACAGTTCTAGGTTATAGATATTTAAAAACCTAGCACAATCCCTTTCTACCAACAGAAGTAAATAACACAAGATATGGTGGTAAGTAATCATCAAAAATCACAATACCCCAATTGAGCTAAGAATTTGTCCATATGCGATACAGTGACGTGCTTTTTAGGTTGGTCTTCCATCTTTGCTTTGGGAAAAAGCTATTTTGTTGTAAATTGAATAAGGGCCTTCACACTTGCCCTGACCTAAAGAAACCTGAGGCTTTTCGGCAGAAACAAACATCTATCAGCTTCATTGAAGGTGTTGTTATTGAAAACTCATGTAAGACCTTAAAGTTTGAGTGTTTTGCAGAAAATGTGTAGGCTTTCTGGTCTTCTGTATTGATGTTCTCACCTCTGAAGAAACCTCCAGAATGTGAAGTTCCACAAAATTTAGGGGTTCATATATAGTTCTCACTTCGAAACTCCACCCAAACACTTGCCAACAAAAAGAGAGCTTCAATCAGGATAAATGACTGTGAGAGAAAAATGGATGGTACTCGTAAAGTAGCTCAAAGTAAAATACCTTGCTTTATTTTTCTTGCAAGTACATAAAACACTCTTCCGTGAGAGAAAGTGTGACCTACGCTGACTTTGCGTTTTTCACCCAATCACCCAATGAGACTTATATATTATGTTTAAAAGAGTAATTAAGTTGAACTATGTTTTATGTAAACGGAAATATAAATGCATCTTGTCACGAACAGTGAGACATAAATGGGACAGTCTTTCTCCTTTGATTTGATCTCCTTGCATACATTATGCTTACATAATACACAAAAGTATAGAGCTTTTAGATGTTTCACTTGCATAACTCCAGATCTTTGAGGAAAAAAACAATTAAAAAATTTATCTGTGATACCAATCCAAGCGGGACCTTGTTTAAGTTTCATATAGTTTTCTGACAGCTCACAGATGCCTCACTTCTCCCTTTCTTGCCACAACCCAGTCTTTTCTCTTGTGTTAATACTTAATAGAGATAAGTGACTCATCAACACAATGTTCCTGTTTTACTGGAGCCCCAACTTTTTTCTAAAATTTCTCACATGTATCAGGTCACAGTATCGTCCTTGTAAGGAAAGCTCCTGGGCATCTCTGTATCGTACTTACTTTGTCAGTCAATGTGGGCCTTATCCTAAATAAATTCCAGTAGTCCTTTTTTCAGGACTGCCTTTTTTGACCCAACTGTTATATTTTGAAAATCATTAAAAGAAACATAATCTGGGTCAAGCAGTACAGGATTACACCCGAAAGCACAATGGCTACGTCAGACTAAAGCAAAGACGTTTAATTCACACACGCTACACACATCTGTCGTCTTACTTTAAAAAATCTACTTCTCAGTTTTTATGCATTAAAAATGCATATTTTGTTTGTTTTTTTAAAGACATAAGCCAAAGAGAAGAATCACTAACAAAATTTTATTGAAATTTTCTTTACACCTAGGGGTACGTAAAATCACTTTTTTAATTTGACAAAGTGCATTCAACAGTTTCAACAGTTTGTGTATTTGGATGAAAACACATTCCCAGTGGACTATGGCATTTATAAAGTGGTATGGTCTCATGCACGTCAGCCAAATATTTTAAAACTCTTCCCTGCTTTTCCTTCTCTCTGCGTTAATGCGAGTGCATTCAAGCAGAACTAACAAAGACGGGGCTTTTCCTGCGAGCCATGGGTGAGGAAGCTGATGAATCCAGGCACGTTCTTAGCAGCAGTAATGCATCCCAACAAACATACTCACTATACTACAGTGTGCAAAACTGCAGTACATTTTTTTTCAAAGTTATCTACAGAGAGATCTATTTCTAGATTTCATTATAATGCTTCTGTATAACATTCACGAGAAACGTTCGTACGGCAGCCTAGGCAGTAACTTCAAGGTGGGGAGTCTGCGTTAACCTTTTGCTATTACTATTGTTAAGCAGCAAATAAACAGTGAAGGTATGATGAACACTGTACATTACGGCTGCAGGAACTCCTATTCCCGACTCTTAGTTTGACTGCAACAAAACTGCATTCGCTTACACTGCAAGCAAAACAATTTCTCAAAGATGTTATTTTTTCACAACTAAATAAAATCCACCTACATTTTATACCTGTACATGTCTAATAGCACATGAATCGGTAATCAATGTGAAATTATGTGAAATTAAAGAAAATATGCTGCAGTTCGGATACTTGTTTAAAATGCTGCTGAACAGAAATTTTAAGAGACAAGCAACATCAGAGCTGAAGTTATAAGATCAGTTCAAACATTCATTCTGTATTTTCTGAGATGATAATAATGGTATGATGTGGTATGGTATGGAAATGGCTCTCACTGAGAAGCTGGAGCACAGTACGGTCATGTGCACAATGTGGTCTTCAAGGTCTGACAGTGGCGTGACGGGATTTTCCTTCTGAGCAAAGGAAAGGTGACAAGGTGGGGACATGGCATGGGGGGGGTTGATGGCTGAAAGGTCATTCCTGGCAGGGGTGGCCTCTTCTAACTGGAAAAGAAAAAATATCATAAAACCAAGGTCACACGCACAGCTTTCAGCGTTGCACACCAGGCCCCTCAGCCCTGTGTTTTCCACCCGCAGTTTGACGCGGTTATTTTGCTCCCTGACTGCAGCAGTCAGGCACAGAGTCCTGTAACAAATACGGCGCTGGAAACGATGGAGAGACCGCCGATGCGCGTGGCTTTGAAGATTATCTCGACCGCCACGGGAGGAAAGAGATATTTATGTGATGTGATTAAAATGGCAAATTTGGTCTTGGAGGCATTTTCCCGCTGCCTGCGCCAATCAGAGGAGCAAACTTGAGGAAACTTTTTGGTAAATGCGCCAGTGCTTGCTGGTCTGCTTCATTAATCTGAACGGGCTCCTTGGCCAATAAGAACATTGGCAAAGACTAGGACTACAAGAGTAGGTATGACCCCAGAGCGCGGTCCTGATACTGTCACCCTACGGTGGGTACAGGATTTCCAGCTCATTCGATCCGGCAACAGCATCAGCAAAAATGAGAGGATGCTAAGGGAGTCAAATCACGGTGTTAATTACGTTAAATGGAACATTTCAGTAGAATGAGAACCCAGGCATGGCTGGATGGTCAGACCAGAGACCCCTGCGTGAGACTAATTTAGTACAATCTAGAACTGAAACGCCCGTTAATGGATTTAAAAGGGAACTAGACGGAGGACTCTTGGGCAAAGGCCTACTGGTTTAAGGCCTAATGAACTGGAAAGCTTGTTAGCAGTCTCACAGCTATGACCAGGTTTTGCCGTCTCATAGGGTGCACAGTGAGTCGTAACATGGTAACGAAACCAAGGTGCATCGCAATATAGCTTTATGAGTTTGAGTACTGCTTACACAGCCCTGAATGTCCCCTTACTGTGCTTCGGGTATTATTCCCAGCCATATAGTATTGTTTCAATACATTCTCTTACCCAAATGACTTAGAATGTTATACGAGTTAAGAAATGGGACAAAAAATGGATATCATGAAGTAGGTATGCAGTATATCTTGTACAGTAATCAAGTAATGTGCCATGTGGTCTGAAGGAAGAAAAAAATATATTAAGGTTATACTTCAAGGGGTGTAAAACAGAAATGACATTAGTGATATTGCAATAATGCGCTATACACGTCAAGCTTGCATGCAAGATTCCCTCAAAAAATATACATCTGGCAAACCAGATTTACATATGTTTATACAGGCATGTTTATCATCTTTTTCTGTGTAGATTAATTTAATTTAACAGCACCACACTCACACATAAATTCCAGTAATCACATTAGCTATACCGGCATAATCCCATGCCGCCACCTAGTGGTCCAGTAGGGTAGTGTTTTCAAAAAAGTGTTCTTACCTTTACAATGCATAGACGAATATGAATTCTAGTCCTGCTATTAATCTGCTTCATCCTGTTATTTAAAAAAAAAGTTTTTCAGGACAGAATACATATAAAGGCAGGTGAACATGTTGACGTTTCGATTCTTTAAAAAGTCAAACATGGGGAACGCTTAATTCGCTGCTGAGGATCCCAAATAATGGCAGGTATTGAGCAAGAACATTGATTAAATACATGTTAAAAAAATATCCTTTGTGGAATAATGCCTATAGGAAGGGACAGTCTTTCAGAACTGCTCTAGAAAAGCAGGTTGTGCGATATATTCAACTGGACTACAACCGACTATCACAAATTCTGGTTTCCCTCCAAGCAGTCAATGAGGTCCAGCTGTGAACTTATTTGAAGGTTGCCTGTCATTTCTACCTCCGCGTCTGCCCCTTCATCATCTTCCTCCTTGCCAGGAGTAGAGAGAGAAAGAGAAGGATTGTGGTAACAGGTGAAAAGTAGAATATATTAGGTTAGTGTATGAAGGGATGGAGAGTTTGGTTGGTCAAATCGATGCGCTTCAGTAACTACCAAAAGAGAAGATCAAACTAGTTAAGTGGGGGGGGGGGATAGGGTTAGCCCCCAAATTAACACAGAACTTAATGCAGAACTTCATTCAACCAATGACATATCGATAGCAGTGACGACATTTATAAGACTGTGGTGAAAAGGTGAGATTTAACTCCACCAGCCCACATTCATACCAAGGAAACTTAAGGTCAGTGCGAAGCTGGCGTGACTACAAGTGTTAACCGGGGCCCCGGATGTCTACTTGGTCTGGAAGTGCCATGTTAAACAGTAAAGAACAAAAAATTAGTTCCAAAGTTCTTGGACCATTCCAAGGACCCTAGGAGACCTGGGACTCCATTCCAGCACCACGTTAAACTGTGCACCAGCAAACCCGTCAGGCGTGCATGTGCTCAGGCTTATAGTGTCACTACTCCATGCCATTGATGTTTTATGGCCCAAGGAAATAGTTTTAAAAACCAGTCGTGAAATAACCACATTAGGGGTTACTGTACAATCACAACTATCTAGAATAAACATACAGAACCAATTATACAGAGGCAATGGAAAGAACTGTTTGAACGCATCCCAAATCTATACATTTAACTTGTTAGCTGCTGTAAATCACACCATGCCACTAGCTTACAAACATGGTTATATATGAAATATACCTCTGACAATGGTGCTTCTTCTTCTTCCTACGGAAGGGGATATTTTTTACCCATTGAAATAAATAAATGATCTCAATTGAAAATAAACACTAACCACAGACTCCAGTCATACGACAGATAGAGTTAAACTGTATGTTCTGCAAGTCACTGTGAATAAGACGGGAGAGAATGAAATAAGTCATCGTATATCCACCATTGGGTCAAGCACAATGGGACACAATCCATGCTGCACAAGTGAGTAGGTTCCATGTGCCTTTAGGGACAGAAGATCACCATAATGCTACCTCACTGATCAGATCCTCTGCCTCCTGTGTTGGAAAGGGGGATGGGGGAAGTAAAAGAAGAGAGGGAAGAAAAAATGATAAAGCCAGAGTTCAGGTGCACAGGGAAGCGTGGGGGACAATGCCTGATGATAAGTTACAATGTTATATCATCCATGACCAATATACAATAGGTGTCAATCAAATATCCTTAAAGTGGCATCTGGATCTTGTGGTTCCTGACATTCTAGACCGTAGTCTGTCAAAGAAAGGCAGGATAATGTGTTCAGTATGAAGGCTGGGAGGGGGGGCAGAGTCAGTTAATCTGTAATACAGATCTGTATCTCTGCCACTGGGCGGGGGGGGGGGGGGGGCATTTTACCAA
>JABFEB020000036.1:10205268-10236057 GCA_019775895.2 Stomatorhinus ivindoensis | reverse complement strand
ACCCACCGAATTGAGGTATGTTAATGAATGTGAAGAGACCATCCAGAACCTGCACCGTGGGAAGTCAGCCTGCAGAGTCCTGGGGGGGGGGAAGGAACCGGGACAACTGTCACAAGAGGCCTTTGGGCACGGGGAAGGTATGAGCTGTCCTTTGTCACACGTCCACCCGACAAATGGGAACAACAGACAAAAGCAATTTGATGTGGGGACTCTTTGGCAAAGTAGGTATCAATGATCTAAATCCAGAGGTAAAGGTCAGGCCCAGAGCTCGTGACTGAGGCCCTTAACATGAGGTCCGCACCAACGAGTTCAGCCATGATGGCTCCCGATGAAAGAATACAAAAAACGCACGGCACCAAATCTACCTACATTCTCAACTAGTTTTCCTTTTTAATTTCCTTAGTACATTTTCTTGTTGGGCCCACGGGATGGTATCAAATTCTAAGTATCGTTCACACATTTCCAGCATCTTAACAACACACATCAAGGAAGTTCCACATGGCAACACGTAGTTTACAAGCTACCACACGTGTGCTTTTTGTCGCACTTCAACCAATCAAAATCTCTCACAATTTACTCCCTAATGTAATGAATAACATTTCAATAAAATGAATGGAGCTGAAACAGAAGGTGTTTTACAATGATTGAGCAGAATTCTTTGTCAGCCTTTGACAGAGCTCTATTTTAAAAATTTTCTCCTTGAAAATTCCATTTCTTGGATGTGTGGCTGAAGATTCTGTGAAGTCTCCTACGTGATTTTCACCTTGTTTCTTATTGATGTTGCTTGACACATGGATGAGAGTCGCAAGAAATCTCAGGACACTTTGAAAGTCAAACCCCAAAACACACATAAAAAGAATGTAATATTCAGAATTTATAATATTCATACACCAGTTTGATATACAAGAAATGCTTTAATCATCTGTAAAATGTCACTAAAACGGTCACAAAAAATAACTATCACAGGACTGACACATAGTTTATAGATAATTAGTTTATTAGTGGAATGAACTATTCAAATAAACATCACTTTTTAAATAGTAGTCACTTGTGTTTTGTAAACCATTAATTTGATCTACAATTGCATAGGTTACAGCTGTTATTCAGCTAATCAAAATACAGAGTATAGGACTATTCTTCAGGACACAAGGATAAACATAACCAAGAATGTCATATTGGCTCTACTTAACAGCCAAACAGTGCTGTACCTATTCTGTGGGTATTAACTTATTTAAGACAACTACATGTTTAGACATTCAGTCTGCCGATCTCTGCATGATGTCCCAGCGGAGGACAGGAGACTCACACATTGAGTGACAAGTGAACTGCAAGGACAGCAGATAACAGTGAGTGACAGCTGCGCTGGTGGGGTTAAATTCACGTGTGGTGGTAGCGGTTAGAGGAGAATGGAGCTTTTCTCAAGCCACAAGAATAAATTCATATAAATGTCATATATCCCCCTTCAATTAATAAAAAACAAGCATTGTCACGATAAAACGACTTATACTGCACAACTGACGCTGAGCTCTCCACAGATAATTTTCCTTTGTATTACTGCGATATATGCATTTTATACAGTAAGTATATCTTCCTTCATTATTATGCAGTAAAAAAATATGGGGAAAAATTCCACAAAGAAATTTTTTAATGTTTCCTAATACATGGATTGGTCACAAATAAAAAGCAGTTTCAGTTGTAGTGGGGTAAGTGACTTCCTGTAACGGTTTCCCTGTGGTTGGAGATGAGAGAGAGTAACAGATAGCAGCTATGGCATTTGACCCCTCCCTCTGTGCACTCAACCTGTTATATGAATCCCACCTTCCACCTCCTAACAGTTGGAGCTTGCATGCATCTGTGGTGTTCTGCCGGGAACATCAGGTGATTTAAAAACTCCATCATCCATCATCTGCCGCTTATCTGGGGTCGGGTTACGGGGGCAGCACTCTAAGCACGGATGCCCAGACCTCCCTCTCACCGGCCACCTCCTTCAGCTCCTTTCGGTCACTACCTAAAGCTCATGACCAAAGGTGAACGTAGCAACGTAAACCGGCTGGTAAATCAAAAGCTTCACCACAACAGAATGGTACGGCATCTGTATTACTGCAAACACTGCACCGATTCGTCTGTCGCTCTGCCGCTCCCTCCTTCTCTCACTTGTGAACAGGACCCTGATATTTAAACTACTCCACGTGAGGCAGCAACTCATCCCCCACCAAGAGGGGCAATCCACCCTTTTGTGGCAGAGAACCATGGCTTCAGACTTGGAGGTGCTGATCCTCATCCTGGCTGCAAATCGCCCCAGTGCATGCATGCAGGTCACGGTTCGGTGATGCCAACAGGACTATTAATACTAATAATCATAATTACTATTATTACTGACTTATTACCCCCTTCCTTTAAGCCACAGATTAGCAAATTGCTACGTGGTTGAAAGATAATTGGTTTACAAATGACAAATCCTATTAACGAGCGTCCTACATTAGGTCCCTTTCAGACGTTTGAAAAATACGTTAATATTGTGTTGACGGCCGTCAATTCCTATTTAATTTGCTTTCACGATTTTACATGTAAGTAAATACGGATTCAAAATGAATCAGTCAAAAGAGGTAAAAAGTAAACAGTACTTGAAAGTACCTATAGTCACGTTCGCATTCCTGTGACGTATTTGTGACGTTAGTTATAAGATTCTCCTCTTCAAGAATGCGATGATAAAGATGGGGGTGTGTATTGTGACAGAAAGAGATGCTGTATGTTCGTGCGCAAATCATTATGCATATCTGGGTATATATTCCTTATCATTCTCCTAATACATGTGGTAAGACATAAGGGACGACAAAGGCGTCCGAGCTCCCGAACAGTTCGACATTGTAAAACTTGGCACTGCGGAGGAGCTTCACTGTTATCAGATAATGATGAAAGATAGACGCGTGATCTAGGTGTAAAATTCCCTTTCAATAGTTGAGCAACAACTCCACATATTACAAAATAAAGGAGGAAATGGTGAGGATTTTGGTCAAGGTTTCACAAAAGCACAGATCGCAGAAATAAGAACCAGGCATGAATGACCGCCATTTTCCTTTATTTTCAACCTTGTTACATTGACAGGACACACCCCCTAAAAATGCAGCAAGCGATGAAACCGCTCTGCATTTGTCATTTGCCCAACATACGACATACAGAAACAAGGACTTATAATTTTGGAAAAAAAGAAGGACAGTGCACGGAAAAAAGCTATGTATGACCTCGAATTTAACGCATATAAACAGGGCGTACACTGAAATAAAAAATAAGCAGTGGCTATTAACAGGGAAGAACAACTTTCATGTTTGACAACTGTCCGCCCCCCCCTCCCCCTTTCATTAAAAAAAACTAGGAAAAATACAACTGATTGGCATGCAGTCCTACCCAGACAGGTACCTTGCTATGATTTAAAAATATGTTGATGATTCCTAGAGGCCAATCAGCCGCATGATGGGCGGAGAATAGGTTGCCCATCAGGTTGGTGCTATAATGAATAGAGGGGAGCGGGGGGAGAATCCAATCCGGTTTCAGCTAGTTTCTGGTCCGATAGAACATTTACGTTCGCTACACTTTGTTACTAGGTACTGTTCGAGTTTTTGTAATCGGACAGCATTACTGTAGATTTTTAAAACCTCTTCCTTGGATATTTAATTAACCGTCTAGTTTTAATATCCAAGAAAATCAACCATGCCCAAAAGAAACAAAGTAAGTCGATTTATGTAAACCGTTGTATTTGATTGTTTTCTCCCCCGATGCAATTTACTATCGGGAATCCTCTTCTCCATGCAACAAATGTATGAAGTGTGCAATCTCTGCATGTTGGATGTTGGTTTAAATGGATGCCGTTGTCGCTGTACTTTAAAGCGCGGTGCTGTGAGTCGCTTTCGGAAAGTGGCGCCTTTTTACTTAGCGCTGTTATAATAATTCTGAGCAGTTTAGTTGCGTTTGTTCGGGCCAGTTGACTGTCTAAAGAGTGCGCGCGCCTTGTCCATTTTACATGCAGTCGTTTATACGAAATGTTGCATTTCTGTAATTGGTTCAAACAAAGGGGTGTAACCCTGCGCCTTTCATCCAAATACTGCGATTTAGTAAATATGTTGAGATTAGTTTTTGTGCATTGCTTTTAGAGTTTATTTTAGGTCTGTTTAGCCAAATTGACGCATATGCACACAGGTAAAATGCCCCAAAAGGTTGAACAATGCAACTAAGCGTAAAGGGAGTACGCAACTCCTTATGGTTCGGAAAGGGCACTGAGTGTGAAAGGGTGTCATGGCTGCCCGTGTATCCGTGAAGATAGCCGGTCACACAGGGAAAAGCTAACGGTGGTGCAAGCTCTCCTTTCACCTCAAATGCTTACATCTCATCCAATTGTTAAAGTGGGTGATTCGGGCCAAGTCAACAATCCCGGCGATCGTCCCGTTTTAAATTTGCCGTGTTGGTGGGCGTATTCGGTTTGCATTCCTGCCCCGGTTCCTTTGCTCAGATAGAATGTTGGCGTTGTGCGATGGCGATTTTTCTTTCCCTCCCCCACCCTTTCCCCATCGTCATAGCGGGCTCGTCTACGGACAATTCCGGTGTATTCCGTAACCTTTTGGAGATCGCCGAGGATCTCGGAGTCTGTCATTTGAATCCGTGGCGGGAAGGAATAGCGCACTTACAGGGGAGTGCGCATGATACAGAATGAAGGCGCGGAAGAGGCGGGGCGGACTTCCCCTGTATTCCCTGATGCATGGAACCTTGTTTCACTATGTTATCACTAAATAAAAATTTAAAAATCTGCGTATCTCACATATGATCTGTTTTTTTTATTCTTAACAGGCAAGCAATGACACTGAAGCGAATGAGGTCAGTATTGGATATCATTACAATTCTTCGTTCGTTTTTAGTATTTAACGAAAAAGAATCGTGTGGTTGTTTGTAAAAACATATTTTTTGTTGTTCTTGTGCAGCCCAAAAGGAGATCTGAGAGATTGCGTGATGTAAGTTTATCGTTGTATTTTTATATTACTCTTTTCATTGGTTGCATGGAGCTTACCTTTCAATAAAAAATTATATATATTTTTCAGAAACCCCAACCAAAGTCAGAACCCAAGCCAAAGGCAAGTGATATGCAGTCATTCTTATGCATTATTTTAGTAATCTTCCTAAAGGTTTTGTCAAAAGGCCTGTAGTTTACGTGAAAAGAAATATTTTAATCAGTCTTTTTTTTTCCTTTAGAAGGCACCTGCAAAACCTAAGAAAACGAAGGAAGTAGAAAAGGCCAAGCCAGAGGTGAATGAGGAGACTCCGGCAGAAAACGGGGATGCCGACCCCGATGAGGTCAGTGGGTATCCTCATGTGTAGAAGTCCTGTAACAGATATATTACACTTCCTGTCCCCTAGTATGTACTAAGTGATTTTCCCATTTAATTTGGACTTTCGCCTGGTGTTCTAAAATCCCACATTAGGTGAAAGAAATGTATTTAACCGCTTCCTGCACCATCACTGATACCCCCCCCCCCCCACACAATCCCCAGGAGACACCAGCTTCAGAAGAACCTGGACAGAAAGGCAAAGATTCTGAATAACATAACATCCTCATGTCTTTTACCTGTACGCCCTGTACCTCTTTTCTTGTACAATTCAGAGGAATATTTTTATCAACTATTTTCTAAATGCAGGTTTTTTTTAATAGTTTGATTGTAGAAACGCGTTTTTTTAAAAACAAAGAAAATGCATTTGGAGAGGGATACAAGCACATCCCACGTTTTTACATTTATGGACAAAAAATATGGTTGTATGGTCAACAGGTTTTTATTTTCATGATTTTTTTTTCTTTATAAGGGGTTTGAGTTGGACAGGTTGCCACGGTGAGGGTGTGCAATCGTGTCATTTTTCAGGAATCATTGTACAATTAGGAGGGCTTGTTTGGAAGACTAACATTCCATAGGCTGTATGAGCGGGAAGACGTACATGTAATTTGTATCGTATTGGAAAAGAGTTGGGGGTTGTGAATTATTTTTAAGGGTGATGCATTGTTTTATTGTTTATAATGATCATTTTTAGACTGTTTGTAATCTGTGATCTGTAAATGTTGACTTTCACCCATGCCGTTGTCTTACTTGACAGTTACCATTTCATTAGTTCTGGGATTCTACCATTCAGGTTCGTGTGTTCTATGTGGTTTTTTTTTCCAGTTTTGGTGATTAGCATTGCAATAATTTCATGTAGCTGCTGTGGATGTGAGATTTTTCAAGAAGACCCATATGCAGTATGTAACGGTACATCGTGTGGATTGTAACATGGAATATTAGCAAGGCTAATTATGAGACATGCGTTTAGTGTCCAGCATACCGATGAAAATTGATCCTTGTACAAGGATATTGAAAAGGAAATGACTGTACTTTTACTTGGTCTGTAAAGTGAACATAACAGCAGTAGCAATATTTGCATATGGGTTTTGGGTAACAAGTACATATGTACAGTTTTTTTTTTCTTTGTAGCTGTATCTGTGTCATGATTGGTATGAAAACCAATAAAGAATTGGTTGCAACTTGCTGTGACACTTTATTTATTTTTTTTAAATTCATAGCACTATTTTTGTGGCAGCACACACTGCATACTGGTAAGGGTTTATTCACAACACTTCCTCAAATTACTTCTGACCAGGATGCTGAAATGTTTCATTAAATTAAAGGAGATATGGTGATGGTTACAAAGTGTAATATTTTGCCTGTTGGTTTTCTGTCTAGTAGATTATATGCTTCTAAACCTAAAACCTGAACCCAAAGAAGATCTGTGGTGCTATAAATGCAGGTACACTACACGTTGTGAATATATCAGCTGATGCAAGGTGGTCAGGGCTGCACATGGCCGGTTCTGGCATCCTCAACTCTTGGAGAGCGCTTATTTTCCAGAAACTTCTTAAATTACTTGAATTTTTACAAGTGTATGCAATAATTCTGTTGAAGCAAAGTTGCGAACGATTAAAATTTTTTTTTTTTTAATGGAGGTTATTGTTCATAATATAAACATCCGTTTTTGATAATAGCTTATGAATCGTTATACCATCTCATCCTCTAAGAACCAGGAGTCCTAACGTTGAGTGGACTCTTGGCATCGTAGATCTGCAGTAAACAGCTATTTAAAGTTTTACTTGCTCAAGACTGATCTTTCTAATTTTGAGTATTTAAAACAACATTCTTAGATGCTATTTACGTGCATTACGTTTGTAATGAGAGCGTTACTACTACATGTAATTCTACTTTTAGATTGGTATGTTTTTCAAACTGTTTACTTGGGGGAGGGGGCTTTGCCTCTGAAGATGACATCCAAGGCATACTAGCCATTAGCAGATGGACATAGGTTTGGTTTCAGCATTGGTAGGGACGAAATTAGCCTCAAACCCACACCCCCCACTAAACACACACAGTACTCGTACAATATTGGTAAGGACATGTCCCTATAGTGCACACTCAAATATCACCCTTGCATTAGTAGAATAAAGGGGTGTTTGTCACAAAAGAATTTGACATTTGAATCTTGAGGGAAAATAATCTTAATGTAACCTTGGATAATGAAAAACATGCAATATCTTCAAATCGCTTTACTTGGACAGGGTCACAGAGAAACTGAGGCAGGAATTCACCCAGGATGGGATGCTGGTGCACTGCAGGTCACATGCTACAGGAAATTTTGGAAATGCCAGTTAAACTAATTGCATGTTTTTGAGTGCTGGAGAAAAACAAATGACTCAGGGAAACAAAGACCACAGTGCAGTCATCTTAGAATAATTTAGAATATGATGATTGGGAAAGAAAAAAAAAATTATGTTGGTTACCCTGCATACTCACCTGTGGCATCCTGGTATGGTCTGCTGGCTGCTCTGTGCCTGACTAGAAGACCCTCCAAGGAGCCATCCATTCAGGGAAAAAATTACCAATACCCAGCTACCTTCACTAGAGGACATATTGAGAACCCGATGTCTTTGACCTCTGCACTCTGTTGCCCTCTGGAAGGAGTTATAGGTCTATTGGGTCGCACACTTCCAGGCTACTGAAAAGCTTCTACCCAAGCACTATCAAAGAAATGAACTCAGTTAAATAACTGTTTATGGCATCAAAGTATTAAGTGCCCCCCCCGGTCTCACGTCTCTGGTGACTTTCTTCAACTCTTGAAGTCAGCAGACGGATTGGAAGAGCATGGGGGGTCATGAGGTGGCTGGAAAGGGGTGTGTGGTGCTCCTGATATCTATGCAGGAGGATGAAGGTCCAAGTCTTTAGAGTCCTGGTGCTCCCTACCTTGCTGTATGGCTGTGAGACATGGACGCTATCCAGTGAGCTGAGATGAAGACTGTACTCCTTTGGTACTGTGTCTTCAGAGAATCCTTGGTTACCGCTGGTTTAAGGCACATTACCTAAATTCTGAGGGAGCATCAGTTACGGCACTACAGCCATGTGGCGTATTTCCCTGAGGGTGATCCGGCTCGCAGGATCTTCATTGCTGAGGACCCAAGTGGCTAAACCATGTCGTGGACGCCCACGTGACACCTGGCTGTGGCAAATGAAAGATGGCTATTTCCAGAGGGTGGGACTTGACCGTGTATCTGCCTGCCGCAATCCCAAGGAGTTTCGCTGTGTGGTGGGTGCGACAACGCGCTGCACCAGTGCCTGCTCCCCAACCTGACCGGTCTCATGTCTTTCACTGTCACCCAGAGCATCAATGTGACATAAGTCCAGTATCTCGGGGACTCATTGCAATTGTTGTAAATAGAACAAGCCCGACCAAGGTACGTGGATCCCCCCTACTGTAGGAGGGGTCATAGGGGTCGGGTGCAGTGCAAGTTAGGCAGTGGCCAAAGGCGGGGACCTTGGTGGTCTGATCCTCGGCTGCAGAAGCTAGCTCTAGGGACATGGAATGTCACGTTTCTGACGGTAAAGGAGCCTGAGGTGGTGCGCAAGGTTGTGAAGTTCCAACTAGATATAGTGGGACTTACCTTGACGCACGACTCAGGCTCTGGAACCGGTCTCCTTGAGGGGGGTTGGACCCTCCTCCACTCTGGAGTTGCTCGCGGAGAGAGGTGCTAAGCAGGGGTGGGTATACGCATTGCCCCCTGGCTGTGTGTCTGTACATTGGGGTTTACTGCAGTGGACGAGAGGGTAGCCTCCTTTCGCCATTGGGTGGGAGGACGGGTCCTGACTGTTGTTTGCGCTTATGCACCAAGTGGCAGTTTAGAGTGCTGGGGACTCTCTTGTTCTGCTGGGGGACTTCAATGATCACATGGGCAATGACAGTAAGACCTGGAGTGGCGTGTATTCGGTGGCTTTGAGAAGATTCTGGTCCACCATCCGGCGTCTCAGGGTGGGAAAGCGGTGCAGCATCAATACTGTTTATGGTGGGGATGGGGCACTGCTGACCTCAACTCTGGACATTTTGGGTCGGTGGAGGGAGTACTTCGAAGACCTCCTCAATCCCACCAACATGCCTTCCAAAGAGTCTTGGAACCTGGGGGTGGACTCCCCTATCCCTGGGGCGGAGGTCACTGAGGTGGCTAAAAAGCTCCTCGGTGGTCAGGTCCCAGGGGTGGATGAGATCCGCCTGGAGTTCCTTAAGACTCTGGATGCGGTGGGGCTGTCCTGGTTGACACGCATCTGCAGCATCGCGTGGGCATGGGGGGCAGTGCCTCTGGACTGGCAGATGGGGGTGGTGGTTCCCCGCTTTAAGAAGGGGGACCGATGGGTGTGCTCCAATTATTGGGGGATCACGCTCCACAGCCTCCCTGGTAAGGTCTATTCGGGGGTTCTGGAGAGGAGGGTCCGTTGGATTGTCGAACCTCAGATTCAGGAGGAACAGTGTGGTTTTCACCCCGGGCCATGGAACAGTGGACCAGCTCTGTAGTCTCAGCAGGGTCATGGAGGATTCATGGGAGTTTGCCCAACCAGTCTATATGTGTTTTGTGGACTTGGAGAAGGCATTCGACTGTGTCCCTCAGGGAGTCCTGTGGGGAATGCTCTGGGAGTATGGGGTACTGGGCTTCCTTTTAAGGGCTGTTCGGTCCCTGTATGACCAGTGTCAGAGCTTGGTCCGCATGGTCAGCAGTAAGTCGGACTCGTTTCCAGTGAGGGCTGAACTCCGTCAGGGCTGCCTTTTGTCACCGATTCTGCTCATAGCTTTTATGGACAGAATTTCTAGGCACAGCCAGGGTGTTGAGGGTGTCTGGTTTGGTGACCTCAGGATTAGGTCTCTGCATTTTGAGGATGATGTGGTTCTGTTTGCCTCATCGGACCGTGACCTTCAGCTCTCACTGAGACAGTTTGCAGCCAAGTGTGAAGTGGCTGGGATGAGAATCAGCACCTCTAAATCCGAGACCATGGTCCTCAGCCGGAAAAGTGTGGAGTGCTCTCTCTTGGTTGGGGAGGAAGTCCTTCCCCAAGTGGAGGAGTTTAAGTATCTTGGGGTCTTATTCACGAGTGAGGGAAGGATGGAATGGGAGATCGACAGGCAGATCAGTGTCGAGTCAGCAGTGATGCGGGCACAGCATCTGTCTGTCATAGTGAAGAAAGAGCTGAGCCAAAAGGCAAAGCTCTCGATTTACCAGTCGACCTATGTTCCTACCCTCATCTATGGTCACGAGCTGTGGGTAGTGACCGAAAGAACTAGATCACGAGTACAAGTGGCTGAAATGAGCTTCCTCTGCAGGGTGAGGAGCTTGGTCAATCAGGAGAGACTCAGAGTAGAGTCCTTGCTCATCCGCATTGAAAGGAGCCAGATGGGGTGGCTCGGGCATCTGCTTAGGATGCCTCCTGGACACCTCCCTGGTGAGGTGTTCCGGGCATGTCCCACCGGGAGGAGGCCCTGGGGCAGACTCAAGACACGCTGGAGGACTATGTCTCTCGGCTGGCCCGGGAACGCTTTGGGATTCCCCCGGAGGAGCTGGAAGAAGTGGCCGGGGAGAGGGAAGTCTGGTTTCCCCTGCTGAGACTGCTGCCCCTGCGACCCAACCTCAGATAAACGGAAGAAAATGGATGGATGGATGCAGAACCACTCCACTACTATTCATATACTCCCACCTTGTATGCACACAGAAACACGCAATGTTTATTGGCCTGTATTGCTTGTGTACTTACTTTGTATGTGTGTGTAGCTTAATATGCAGAACTATGCTAGTGTGTTGAATCTGTTTCAGGGGACACCTAATTTTGTTGTACATTTGTACAATGACAATAAAACGCATTCAAATTCAAATTCTATTATTTTCTATTCTATTCTATTCTATTCTATTACAGCTGCCTAGCAATATTATGCATTACATTTTGCAGTATAGAAAACTTGATTACAGTCATCATAGAACATGAAAGTGAGATTAACCATGCTACCCCTGCAGGATATTTCTATACCACACAAATATACATATAGCAAAAGAGGGAGGGGTCAATCAGGGGTTTCAATAATATTTTTTCACTTTTCATTTTTACAGAATATGGTGATGCAGTATTAACTGTGTGTTGTACTACGCAACATCACTCTGTGGAATAGCCCCACCATACCTTTTCCCCCAGTCACTTAGGTCACCCTCACAACAAACCAGCTTTGTCTGTAACAGTCCCCAGACTCTGCAATGATCTCCCATCCAACATTAGGTCCTGCTTACCTTTTAGTTTGAAATTCTGTAATGTTTTTGTGAAGTCCACTTGTAATTTACTTTTAATTCATTTTAATAATACTCTCAATATATTTTTGATTGCATGTTACTGCTATTTAATCAGGTGTTTGGTAACTTTTTAAAATCATTATTTCCACTAATTCTTATTTCTCATATGCGAGTTGTCATGTTATTTTATTTATATATTTTACTACGTATGCAGTATTTGTTGGACTGGAGTGAACTCTGTTAACTCCTGTTGTTTTTAAAGGTGCTGTGCAAATAAATTACTTAACAAAATAGATTAGTGATATTTAAGCCAACTGGCACTGTGGTATAGAGATAAACTTATAATGCTTATAACAAATATTAAAGAATTCCTAACTTAGTTTATAGTCTAGTTCCTAACTTAGTGCAGTACACCAACATTCCCTGCATAGATAGTGATACAATTGTGACATTACTCTATCATCTGGCTATTAAATGGGACAATATAGATTATTTGGTAAATTGCATTCACCAAACAGAAAAGTGGGGAAATTAGAATGCTGAAATTTGTGAAAATGTGGCACTGTATTTCTCTTTACAGGACAGCAATCTGACATGACACTGCATATGCTACATAGTGTCTCAAACACAACCAGCAGTATATGAAGCAAATTATTCAGCATTATTTACATCATGAAAATATATGTCTATTAAAGCATATAAAGCAGTAGTTTTTGCTTGAGCAGACCGTTGCTTACTAGTTGCTTCGTGTCAGCCAAGTTTATTGCTACTGCAAAACGAAAATGCCTAAACTAAATATACTGATGTTCCTTTGGGACAAATCAAATATGGACAGTAACTGTATTGTTAAAACGACTTGCCCTTTCTTTAAAGTTATTATACAAATTAACCAATTTATTATTAATAAACTGAGTTAGCATTTCATTTCATTACCAAAATGTCACGAACCTCGTACGTCCGTATAAATAGGCTCTGGAAAAATAAGACACCTTAATTTTATTGTCATCACAGCAAAGTTACAAAGTTGCACATGAATGCTTTAATAACTTGGTAGTGTTGTAAAGCATTTGTAAAATTAGTTGACTGTTAAAGTCAGTTTAATGTACGTCTACAAGCACAATGACTAACTGTAACTGCACCCAGACTGCGCACACGGATTATTGAGATGTGACAAACAACAGCCGACAGAGCCTTTTGTGTGCGTCGCCATTATTTCTGACGTCATCCATCCACAGACTCAACTGAAACCTGCGGGGAAAAAGAAAAGTTATATTCGAATATTCGCTATCTAAATGACACTTTTTACGAGGTTCGATATCACAGCAAAGGCTCTAATGCTTGGTAAAAAACGCGAAACTATGCTGGCGGACAGCTGTGCCCCCATTCTTTGTTACAGGGCAGAAAGAGGAGTGTTTTTTCTCCCCCCCACCCCCTATTTCCTCTCTTCTGGCGGAAGTATCTCGCAGAGCTAAGGCCTCATCCTTCCAATGGCGACCGAAAACTGGCTGAATAGAAAGCGGGAGCAACCAAGGAGGGGGTCAGAGTAGTGCAACTGAAATTAAATAAATATATCATACTATCAGTAATAATAAGTTCGGCTAAAAATAATCCCACTCAACTATGGCCGATTCAGTGGCCAAAAATCAAAATGTTTCGCTCGTTGAATCGGGTAAGGCTCATAAAAGTGAATATATTTTTAAATATGTTAAGTATTTATAGGTATAATTACAGTTTCCTTAAATATTTTTCTCTTTCCCTTTTAGAGCTCTATTACCTAATTTCTCGTTATTTAACGACTGGTCCCTGTCGGAAAGCGGCTGAGGTGAGATGCGGTTCGATTACGCCGAGCTACTTTAGTTTATTTCTGTTTTAAAAATGTTTATTAATTGCGATGCGTACTGTACTGGCAATATTAAATGCCGATTTTAATATATTGCAGGTCCTGGTGAGTGAACTAGAAGAATATCAGGTGGGTAGCGCTCCGGTGCTAGCTACTGCTCTCCGCTTTTGCGGTGTCCGTACACCGGGACGTAAAACTTGCATCACTCGAGTTTGTTTTTAAAAAAGCCCCTTCTGTATGACAGTCTCTCTCTCTCTTTGACATCACACGGCATTTCAAAACTAATTTCGATGGCACGGTGGCACTTTCCCCCCAATTCTTTCGGTTTTTCTTAACAGTGACCTTTCTTTTCAAAGCTTCTACCGAAAAGACTGGATTGGGAAGGAAATGAACATCCTAGATCATACGAAGATTTGGTAAGAGTATTTAATTCGGACGATAAATATCAGTTTAATTGCATTTTATTAATTGCCTCCGAATTAGTAAAACCCGGCTATTGTACGTGTGTACAAGCAAAGACAGCCGAGACTGGGACCAAAATGTTGTGTAGTGGTTTTGGCTCGTTGTGCTTTTACGCCGAGAGTTTAGACATAAGCACAAACGAAATCGTTCACTTCTAGTTAGGTAGGTTAGGAACTGCAGAAACCTGATTAGATTGATGGCTGCATTTTATTCCTAGTGTTGTATTGCAGATAGGGTGGGGACTCCATGGGGGCGTGGCTAGGTAGACATGGCTGAATTGACCAATCGGAGAAGCGGGTTTATTGTGGCAGCGTCGTTTTGCCTGTGACCTGAGTTCTGATTCGTTGATTTTGGTGATCTATTTTGCATAAAATGTTCTTTGCCTGTTCGAGCAGGATCGGATATGTTTGTGTGAAACCAGCCGCGCATATGTGACCTTATTTTTAAGCTTCGTGTTATTTTCAGTACTTTTCTGAGTTAAATCTAATGTCCCCCCGCAATATAGCATTTGTTTTATTAACGTTTACGTCTATTAAACAAAGCCTCGAGTTTGTCACTTCTCGTTGTAGTGTAAAGGTATAATCGGCATCTAGATCTAAGTATTTATATCTAGATCTAATGTATTGTATAGTTGTGCTATGCAGTAAATAAAAAGTGGTAGTTAAGGATTTATTTCAATGTTATGTTTTTGACTAAAATAAACTTGTTTCTGGGGGTTGTTGCAGAACTAGGGCCGAGTTGCCAAGACAATGTTACTCTTATAAATAATAGTGTTATGCTGTGCGTTGTTATAACACCGCAACAGTGCCAAGAAAATGTATGCCATGACACATGAATTCGCATCGTTAAAAATCAGTTAGGAAAACCTGTTGTCGTCCCTGTGTTTATATAAATGTAGTTGTATAAATGTTGTATAAATGGAAATAAATCCTTACATATTTTCCTGATTGATCCAAGTTGTGGTGCAGTGTTCTTTGTATGGCGTGATTAAAAATAGACTTTGTTCTAATTTCAGTGTTTATTTTCTGGCGTTAGCCTCTTTTCCAGCAAGCAATCTATTACTTTATTTAGCTATGGCTAAACTTAATAAATAGATCAGCACTGGCTTTTTATTAAGGTAACTGAAGACTAAATAATTAAAAAGTACAGTTTGAATGGAGTGCTCTGCACTGGCAGATTCAGTTATTTCTTTTCTGACCTGTGCCAGCTTTCACCCAGTATGCATTTTATACTTAATAGCCAGCTGGAGAACTGAAACGGAAAATGGGGTTATTGCTTGTGCGCACAGCTGTAAAGCATGTGTGTCACAGCTTCCAGTTTAGCAGGGTGTTGGCTGTTCTGTAGAAGCTACATATTTATATGGTATGAAACTGCTGAGACCCAGGTGTTCAAAGGGGATTAGTATACATTTCTAATTAATGTTTCTGAACTAAAGGTGCTTCAGTACTTGTGTAGACTACCACATACATATATAAAGTGCTGTAATCTAGAACTTAACTCTCCCACGGTAATTTCTTCTAAGTTGTCCTGTTAAGGTTTGCCTATGCATCTGCTGCTGTGCTATTTTGCCAATGAGTCCAATGTGATCTTGAGAATTATTTAGCTCCGACAGGCGCCTCTGAGCATCTGGACGTGGGCACACCCTCACAGCCCACAGTCCAGAGATGACACGCCAATGCTCCTACAGCAGCATCATATTGCTTTGCTTGGAAATACAAAAAAAAAATCTGCTTGTTTGGCTTCCCAGGTGGCTGCCAATAGGCATCTGGCACCGGACCACCTGCTGCAGATCTGCAAGCAGATTGGTCCAGCCCTGGACAAAGAGGTACCATCCAGGGTGTCTGGCGTGCGCTCCCTACTGGGGACAGGGAGGCACTCTCTGCTCCGAAAGGTTAAAGGTGATACTAATTTATGATTTGATAAATAACGTTTATTCCATCCACTAGCCATCAGAGAGTGTGTGTGTACAGAATACACCTATCAATGTCATCATCACCTGTTTGCTAATTTCTTACTTGTTTCCCTGAAGATTGCCAACAGTTTCATAGGAAAGGTTCATTCTTCGCTGCACTACATAGGGGGCGACCACCAGAGTTGCCTTTGAGCTGTAGGGATCCAGCAAACATAGGTAAGCCGCTTTCCATAGTCACCACTGTCCATTTTTGTATTTCATCGGTGTGTTGTCGACGGGGTGTCTCCTGTTCTCTCGGCCTGAAAACCTTGTTTCTGAACAGTGGAGGTGTGTCGGGGAAGGGAGCTAACTGGTGCCCAGCACTTCAGCTCCGTGAATCCCGTCAGCAACTATCTGCACATGAAGATGCAGAGGAGGATTCTGGGGCACCTGTCAGCCGTTTATTGCATTGCTTTCGACCGGACTGGTCTCAGGATTTTCACAGTGAGTCAGCTCTTCAAGCTCTGAAAGCCTGTGTGCGCTTGTTTGTTTTTGCTTCTTTCTAACACAGTGCATCTCAGCTCGGTCTTCAGGGATCCCCAGTTAGTCCACATTTCTGCCTCCTCCCAGCTGGACTTTGTGGGGGGTCACCGAAGACCAGTTTGAGAAACACTGCTCTCTCAAGTTCAGTGACCTTCACTCGCATACCGGTTGGATGTTGTGTGGCGCAGTCGCTTGAATCCTGCCCAGGGCTTTGGGTGTTTTGATTGTGTGTTTCTTCCTTGTTATACTGGTTTCCATGTTTGTAGCCCCTCTTTCTCGGCATTGCCCCCATAGGGGTCTGACGACTGCCTGGTGAAGATCTGGTCCTCTTTTGACGGGCGACTCCATTCGACCCTGCGCGGGCACTCGGCGGAGATCTCTGACCTGGCCGTGAACTTCGAGAACACTTTAATAGCTGCCGGCAGCTGCGACAAATCGATCAGGGTGTGGTGCCTTCGCACCTGTGCTCCAGTGGCGGTTCTGCAGGGTCACAGCGGTTCCATTACCTCCCTTCTGGTAGGTAAACCCCCCGTCCCCCGTTCCCCCACTGATGCTTAATTGTTTATGTTTTTGTTGTTAACAAAAGAACTTCTGTTCAGTTCTCTCCATTTGCCAAGGGCTCCAAAAGATACATGGTATCCACAGGGACTGATGCGACCGTGTGTTTCTGGCAGTGGGACGCCAATAAAATCAATTTCAGGTGCGATACATTCCAGAATGTTCCATATTTGCGTGTTTTATGTATGATTTTTTAAGAACTAGGCCTTAGGTGCTGATTCTGGGCAACAGACTAGATCTCAAATTTTAAAATGTAGTGTGCTGTTAAGATGGAGGTGAACTTATGTAAAGCAAAGGTAATATTTTTGTTTGTGTTGTTGCTGGTAGTGATCGCCCACACAAGTTTACAGAAAGGCCCAGACCAGGGGTTCAGATGATCTGCTCTTCGTTCAGTGCCGGTAAGAATGGGAAGAAAAGATGTTTCCCAACCCCCCCCCCCCCCCCCGAGTAATTAATGAGCCATTAATGGAAACCAACTCAGCTGGTCTTTCAACATTCACAGAGAATATTATATACATGTTACATCATTAACAGCACTTCCAAAGAGGAAGGCAGTTTTTGATTTATTACCACAGCTAGTTTGACCTAGTTTAGACATAAGATCCCTTGAATATCAGCTTCTTGCAAAATGCTTCAGGTGGCATGTTCTTGGCAACCGGGAGCACAGACCACGTTATCCGGATATATTACCTGGGATGCGGCAACCCAGAGAAAATGTCGGAATTGGACACCCACACGGTAAGACTCGCCTTTAGCTTCATGCACACACAAGTCAATTGGCTACCGTCTGGCTAATAAACACACTTAAAAATACACAAGTAGGTTTTTCCCAAATAGCCCAAGATCCTACCTCTGGTTTTACGTGTACCTTGTGCCACATTAGTGTGTAATAATTTTAACCCCCTTTTGTTGTAGGACAAAGTCGACAGCATCCAGTTTTGCCATTCTGGGGAACGGTATGTTACGATTATGGACTTCATATGCAGAGAATTGGAATTTGGATTCGACTGTTTTTTTTTTTACAGCTTCACAATGAGACGGGCAGCCTTGAGGTTTTTTTTATGCTCTGACGTGTGTTCTTCCCCTTCAAGGTTCGTGAGCGGCAGCTGTGACGGTACAGCTCGGATATGGCGGCTTCAGCACAACCAGCATTGGAGCAGTTGCTTACTGGACATGTCCACCACCCTCGCTGGGTAGGTCCAGAGCTTACCGAGCGTTCCGAGCGGCCTCCTCAGCGCTCCGGTGCCTGAGGTCGCCGGCTTACACTCCGCCCCCTCTGCAGCTCACAGCCACTGACGGATGAAGAGACGTTCTTCAAGTCCAAAGTGACGATGGTGTCTTGGGACCGACATGACAACACGGTCATCACCGCTGTCAATAACCACCTGCTAAAAGTGTGGAATTCATTCACTGGGCAGCTGCTTCACATTCTAAAAGTAAGAGGAAGCCAGTCATTTGTCGTCAGGCTTGGTAGTAATGAATTTTAACATCAGTAAAGTAATGGATGGAAGACCTACAACTTTGAATTGTCACCCGCTTGGTTCTATGGCTCTAGCCTGTGGATCTTCTCAAATCCATTTATCCAGGGCCACGAGGCAGAGGTGTTTGTGCTGGAGCCCCATCCGTCAGACCCCCGGATCATGCTGTCTGCCGGGCACGACGGGAACATCTTCGTTTGGGACATCACCAAGGGCACCAAGACGCAGCACTACTTCAACATGGTACGAAAGCGGAACTTTGCGTGACAAAACCATGTTCAACCGCTGAGCGCCTGACGACTATGTGGTGACCCCCCGTTTGTGCCGCCACCCGTGTGTAGATCGAGGGGCAGGGCCATGGAGCCGTGTACGACTGCAAGTTCTCGCCTGATGGCCAGCATTTCGCTGGCACAGACTCTCACGGCCACTTGATTATATTTGGGTTTGGCAGCTCTAAGCCGTATGAAAAGGTAAGATCGAGGTCCTCAGCCACGGTCGCCTTTGTTTGGGTTTAATTGCGTTGGCCAGGATGTGATTTGTTGAACGTGTAGTTGAATCACAGATGGATCATATCGCTTTTGACAGCTTCCAGACCAAGTGTTCTTCCACACGGACTACCGGCCGCTGATCCGGGATGCCAACGGCTTTGTGCTGGACGAACAGACGCAGCAGGCACCTCACCTCATGCCGCCGCCCTTCCTAGTCGACGTGGATGGGAACCCCCATCCGCCCCGCTACCAGAGATTGGTCCCGGGAAGGGAGAATTTTGCAGACGAGCACCTGGTGCCCCAGCTGGGCTACGTCGCCACAAGTATGACCCCGTGTCTGCCATCTCGTAGCGCTTCGGGGAGGTTTTTGATGTCGGTTTAAACCTACGCTGTACTGTTAAGTTATCGTCGATTCAGTGGAAGTTGTGTGTCCAGGAATAACGTTCAGTGATTCTCAGGTGATGGGGAGGTGGTGGAGCAGGTGATTAGCCAGCAGACAAATGACCAAGAGGAGGCCAGGGCCCAACCCAGTGCCCTGGATCAAGCCATCAGGCAGTTACAGGAACAGCAGGACCGGCAAGACCATCCGGACGCGGCAGGACTGCCTGCGGTGCCCGGAACCCCACGCAGAGGTATCGTCGCCATTGCTTTTGGGCGTACTGGTCTCCACCCTTTCCATGGGTTCTGGGAATTGACGACACGGATCCATTCGACGTCACTTGCACTCTTTAGCGTCTGTTGGCCCCGGCGCCGAGCTGCAGCTGTCCCCGGGCGTGGGCCTCCGGCGCAGTGGGCAGGTGGAGGGCGTGAGGCAGATGCACCAGAACGCACCACGCAGCCAGATGGCCACCGAGCGTGATTTGCAGGCATGGAGACGCCGGGTTGTGGTCCCCGAGTTACCGGCCAGTTCCTACAGGTGAGGCCACAAGGCGGAGCAAGCAAGCGATTTGAGCATAAAGCCAGTGGCTAATTTAAGTATTCCTAAGAACCGACATGCGTGTCATGCGCGTAGCATGTCGAGAGTGACCTCATCCTGCGCAGTTGTTGATGCTAATGGTCACTGTGCTCTTTTAGTTTGCAGGAGGACTACAGAGTAGGCAAGGCGGAGGAGGAAATGGTGCTGTACAGCACCAGGAAGCGCAGGGCGACACACGGGAGCTGCCGGGTGAGTCGGTCGTTTTGCCGCCAAGACGGATGGTCCAGCTTGGTGGAGCAGGGGGACTAACGGTGGCGATCCGTTTCACCACAGGACGACTCTGATGACGAGACGCCTTACATCAAGCGACCACAGTCCCGCAAACAGCGACAGAGCCGGAACCGACGTGCCATGACTGACCTGATAGAGATCTCTTGTGAGGAGGGGGAGGAGACAGCCAGCTCTGAGGTAACCTGGGCAACCGGACTGAAAAGTTTTGATTGGTCTGCCAAGAGTACTGCTCGAAGGTCTTGCTCACCTCGTTGTGCTGATCTGTCTTGTTCCAGGCAAATGACATGGACTCCTCAAACTTGGAGGAGGAATGGAACAGTGACAGCTCAAGGTAAGTCTTCTAGAAACTTCTGGGGGTTTCATTGTCTTATTTGCAACAGGTTCTGACTATGACCCGCTTATCGACAGTGCATTTTTTAGCAGCCATTCCTCCAGCGAGTACTCAGACTGGACGGCAGATGCTGGCTTCAGCCTGCAGCCGGACACTCCCGTCTCAAGAAGACGTGGGAGACGCCGAGCTGTCGTCCTTAGCTCTGAGGATGAAGATGATGATGATGATGATGATGATGATGAGGATGTCATGGATGTGGCTTGTGATGAAGAGGAGAAGACTCCCCAACGTTGCAAGCCAAAGACGTCTAAGGACAAGACCCTCGGCGTAATGATCTGAACCTGGCGAATATCTAAGGACATTACTTGCTGTGATTGATTGTTGTATATAACGCTACCATTTCACACCCCAACAGTGTCCAAGTAACCGGCCATCCATAAACAGAGGAATCTCCAACGAATTCCGACCCTCTGCATGGATCACAGACGTGATCCCGAGGAAGTCTCCCATTGTCCCTCAGATGGGAGATGAGGTAATTCCTGAATGGGATTTGCCACGGTCACAGGCATCTTCTTTCGGCTGAACCCCTCTGATGTCACTCTGTTGTTGCAGGTAATCTACTTTCGACAAGGTCATGAAGCCTACGTGGAGGCTGTGAGGAGAAGCAACCTGTATGCTATTAACCTGGACAAGCAGCCGTGGAAGAAGATGCATTTGAGGGTATGGACCTTGTCTCGCATTATTGAACAGATTAAGTGAGTAATTCATGGGGTTTGTGATGGACAGCTTGTTCATTTGGAAGGGTCCCTAAAGTCAGAGGAAGATAATGGTTATTTAAATGGAAGCGATAGGAGAAAGGAGAGTACAGTCTCTGGTGGGATGGATTATGACGCACAGTCAGTTGCTGATTAGTTTAACCATTTGGGAGCTTTGGTTCTCAGTCAATGACAATGACTGTCAGCTGACTGAAATGCCTCTGACGGTGTTATGTTCTGCATACACCGGTGTGAAAATTCGTGCTTGCCTTGGCAGGACCAGGAGCTAGTTAAAGTAACCGGCATCAAGTATGAAGTGTGCCCGCCCACATTGTGCTGCCTGAAGTTCTCTCTCATCGACTACAGCACTGGCAAGCCTACAGACAAGTCGTTCTCCATCAAGTAGGTGCCCGATACTCCAGTGTGGCACTTGGTTGATTGATTATCTGAGAGTGCGTCTCACTAAAGCGGCTTTCACTAAACCCGGCACATCTTCCTCACAGATATCACGACATGCCGGACGTGATTGACTTTCTCGTGCTGAAGCAAAGCTACGACGAGGCCCGACAACGGACTTGGCAGCCGAGTGAGCGTTCCTCCGTCCTCGAGTCCACGGGGTCCGTGCCTGTGCCGTCCATGATGCAGCTCCCACTGTAAGGTGTCCCCACTTTTTGTGTTGCAGTGGACAGATTCCGCTCCATCATCGACGACGCCTGGTGGTTCGGGACCGTCGTGTGCCAGGAGCCCTACCAGCCTGAGTATCCTGACAGCCATTTTCAGTGCTTCAAAGTCAAGTGAGTGTTCCCTACAGGAGTAGATGTTTCTGCCCACAGGGACATATTGTGTGGAGTCACTTTTTTTTCTCAAAATTTTTCACCCCTTGTGTAACACCTACAACAGGTGGGATAATGGAGAACATGAGAAGCTCAGCCCTTGGGATGTGGAGGCCATTCCAGAGAATGGTAATTATTTTGGAATAATGAGAACAATAATAGTCCAGCCATGTATTATGATTTTAGTTTATCTGGTGACAGACCACTTGTTTTGTAAGCTAGTATAAAGTCGATGAGGTCGTGGGTGGATGATAAACTATGGACTTGGCAGCCGACACTGATCTGATGTCCATTGAATGTTTAGTCTGATCCTTTTGTGGTTTCCCCATCCGCTTTAGCCCAGCAGCCGGAGTCGGTGGGCGGAGGGGTCCCAGTGACAGCCGAGGAGATGAGTGAACTTATGTACAAGCCCCAGGAGGGCGAGTGGGGGGGCAGAGGCCGAGATGAAGAGTGCGAGCGGATCATTGCAGGCATCAGCCAGCTTAGTCAAGTCGGTCAGTTCGACCCCCCCCCCCCAAAATGTTGCCATTAATCTCCTATTATCACCAGACCTTGTCTTGTGCCTCCAATGTGAATTGTATCACATGGCCACTGATGTGGAACAAGGGGTATCTTCCACTCTGCCTTCTCTTGGCAGTCTGTCTGTCTGTTGATATGGCCCTTAAATACGTGCTTTAGAACTCTATCTGCCCTGTCTGACCAGATTTCACGTCTTCATTTTCCTCCTGTGCTATGATGAAATGGTTAAAGTGTCTAATATGACAAAATGTTTTCTTGGGAAATATGGTTTCAAGACATTAAATATTCAGCACTAATTTAACTCGCTCATTTAAACGGGTCGTGTTTTGTTCATTCCTATAACAATGATGTATGACGTGTTGCGTTAAAAATATGCATGTTGTCATATGACTGCCATTATTTAAGCCACAGGCTGACCCATGCTGTCTGAACTCCTAGACATAGCAGCGCCTTTCTCTGGCCCTGTGGACCTCGTCCAGTATCCCACATACTGCACTGTGGTCGCCTACCCCACCGATCTGGCCACTATCAAGATAAGGCTGATGAATAGGTTCTACAGGTCAGGCTCTTTTTATTATGTTAAATCCTTTGCAGGTACATTGGAATTCTTCTTTTTGCCTACCCCCATCTTGCTCTCCATAGCATGGGGGGCGGGGGGTCTCAGTGCAGGAGTAGCAAACGTGCGACACCCCTGGAGCTGGGGTGGGTGGCTAGTTAAGGGCTTTACTCATGGCTCACTGAGATGGGCCTGAACCAGCGGTGGCGCAGGGAGGCTTTCACGCTTTTCCCAGTTTCACACGGCTTTCATCCCATTGCTGCAGGCGGATATCAGCTTTAATATGGGATGTGAGGTACATTTTGCACAATGCAAGAACCTTCAACGAGCCCAGCAGCAAAATTGCGCACTCGGCCAAAGTGATCACAGAGGCCCTCCTGAAATTTATTCAGTAAGTTTAGCATGAATTGCGATAATCCTGTTAATAAAGCCCAACGGAAAATTACAGACGAGAAATAATACCTGTGGTCGGTATGTTTCTGATACAGCAAATCTGACTGCACTGACATAATGGAGATCTACAATGCTGTAGAAGACATGGACTGTACTGACGATGAGGTAGATGTCCTTCAGGAATTAAACAGCCTGATCTTTCTTGATGTTGACATGAGTTGTTGTTCTTTGCTGGTGGATTTTGAGGCTCTGATACACTTTGTCTTCTCATTAAATAGGATCTGGATGGCCCAGGTACCTCTTCTGCATCCAGAGTGGTTCAGGTATCACTTTTTTTTTTTATCTCCTCACAAAGTCTACAAGAGATACCATGTATATATATTTTTGAGTATAAATATACTTTCTCACACATTCCTTCCAGAGTACCATGGAGGTTGTACCTGATAAAGATGCCTGGAAGGACCAGTGTAAAAGCTTGTTGGACTATATCTTTGAGTGTGAGGACTCTGAACATTTCAGGCAACCCGTTAATCCAAATGATTATCCGGTAAGGACAATTCACGTGAGGCGGGGTAGCTAGAATGGTATTTTTGTAGCGGAGTGGGTGCTCAGATATGTGACTCTTCTGTTTTCAGGACTATTCACATATCATACACACTCCAATGGATTTTGGTACTATCAGGAGAACCCTGGAAGAAGACAGATATGATAACCCTATAGAACTTTGCAAAGATGCAAGGTTGATCTTTGTTAACGCTAAACTCTACACTCCAAACAAGCGTTGCAAGGTGTGTTGCTCGTTTTAACCCATCGCCTCTGCATGCATTGTTGGGAAAGGTTAGTGGCTGAGAGAGCTGCTCGATGTAATGGTACCGGGTCCCCTCTTCACGCGCAGATCTACAGCATGACCCTCCGGCTCTCTGCATTCTTTGAGGATCGCATCAGGGCGATCATATCGGACTACAGGACTGCCGTGAAGAGCAGCGAGAGGCTGCGGCGCAGCCAGAGGTTCCGGAAGAAGACGCAGCACCAGCAGCTAAGCCCGACGCCCAGGGGCGAAGCCTCCCGGTAGCATAACCTCTATTGAGATCAACGCCACATAATTTTGGTTGTGTGGTTTTGGCGTGCTAAGTCGTTCCCAGCAGCAGCATTGAGTTGGTGTCCTGTGTGTCATCTGTTGGTTTTGCACATTTGAAATACCTTTCAGGTACTTCAAGGCTCTGCCTTTGGTCCTGGTACCATTTTGGTCTAACCTTGATATTGCCCTACAGTCAGCGGAAGGCGGCTGTAAAAACTCAGGAAACGACGGAACCGTCGTCCAAGACGTGTCAGAAATCTACCTCAGCCAAAGTGTCTGCCACGGAGCGGTTCAGAGGAAGGCCCCGTCGCCGGAAGAGCTTGCTGGCACGTTCTTCCTCTGAGGACTCTTCAGCGTCCTATAACAGGTCCACCAAAGCTGCATCGGAGTCCTCAGGAAGCCAGACAGAGTCCACGTCTGGTACTGCAATTTTTCTGTCAATGTCAATCAGCACTTGGTGTTCTGAGAGTGAAGAAATAAGCACTCCCCCCACTTCAAAACTTTTCCAGGCTCTGATAGCGAAAGTGCATTGTCTTCAAGCAATTCGGGGACGGATGCTTCTCAGCGGCCAGCCATGTCCCGTTGTCAGCCTGGCGGCCGGGTGACCCGGAAGAGGGGTGCGGCAAAGCGCAGGAAACGAGGTCAGCCCATTCTGGACCGACTGCTTTTTTCCTCCCCAACCGGAGTCATCCACATCTTAGTGATTGTGTTTTCCTGTCTACCTCAGGTTCTGAGAGTGAAGGGGAACCCCAGGGGTCCCTCAGGGGAGAGGAAAGTGAAGATAGCAGACAGTCCTCCATGTCCTCCTCTCAGCGTTATCAGATTAGGAGCACCAGGGTGACCAGGAATAGTGCAGCTGCTGCAAAGAAAAAGGGTAAAAAAGAAAAAATAATAATAAAGTTCCTATGTAGGAAACCAGCTTTTAGGGCATTGTGGGTACTGGATTTGTTTGACCTGAAAATTTGTACCAGTTTTTGCAACTCAAAAATATTCATTAGTTATATGGGTTAGACATGTAATTACAGTTTGTCCATCGATGAAGATGTTCTGAACCTAGAGGGAACATTGTTGTGTCCACAGAAGGTACCGCTCAGGTGAATGGCCATAACAGGGTATCCCGCCGGGAGAGGCGAAATGCCTCCAGCCCCGAAGAGGACCAGCTCGAATCTGATCCTCCTAAAGGGGTCGAGGCAGTCGGCCGGAGGCCTCAGACGAGGAGAACAGCGGCAGCAGCCGTCAGCAAGATGAAGCTGATGGGTGCTAGCGAGGAAGACGAGGGATCTCCATCCGAGGCAGAAAGCCGCAGGAAGGGCAGCCGGCGCCAGGCGGCCAGAGCGGGCAGGCGGATGGTTGTGCTCGACAGCAGTTCAGAATCTGAGGGGCAGTCATCTGGACTGAGTATGTGTCACCTCCTCCCTTTCTGTCATCCTTTTTGTCAGCTTTCTCAGTTTGGTCAGTTGATCACTTGATGTCTGTATCATCTATAGACTCTCGGAGAACCAAGAAATCAAGTGCATCTGAGGCAAGTGAAGATAGTGGCACAAAGCGATTCACTTCTCGCCGCCATCAAATTGGGGATGAGGCGAGACCCAGTAGGCGTAGAGCAACCAAGCAAGCAGCTCTGAAGGACAACTATGGTGAGGCATTATGTTTCCATCAGAAACTTCATGTAATTCTTTTTTCCATGCCAAAATTACACCATCGTTTAACCTGGGTTTGTGTGTTCTGTTTTTAGACACTGGATCAGGTGTTAATGGCAACTGCAAGAAACTGGATGACTCTGAGAACAGAGAAAGTTCTTCTCCAGAACGTGAACAGGAAAGAAAGAGGGAAGATAGGAAAAGTCTTCAGTCTACCAGGAGGATTGCTGTAGTTGCTCTGAGTTTGGCTGATCTAAGTAATTCGCAGGAGAAGGTAAATCCTTCTGGAACCAGAGTACGCAGCCGCTTCACAAATAGAATGGATTCCCAGAGAAGTTCTGATGAGGAGAGTGAAGATCAAAGTGTCCAAAAGGATTTTTATCGTAATGGGAAGAAGGTCAGTCAGTGTGAGCCTGCATCAGGTAATAAGTACTCTGACAGAAAGAAGAAAAATCCATCAGTAAGTCAAGGACACGCATCTTCCACAGACAATGACATTCAAGACAAATCTCAGAAAAATTCCTCCGTTATAAGATCCGAAGAATCAAATGGTCATCAAGGAGTGAGGAGGAGGAAACCATTAGAATCCAAGGAAGACTTTCAGGATGAAAGGTCAAATGAAACCCAAAAGTCCACCAGACAAAGGCAAAGTAAGAATGGAGCCAAAACGTGTGGTAACAATTATTCTGAAGCAAGTCCTGAAGTGAATGACTCTGTATCTGATGAGGAGGAGGAGGACACACGGGACAAAATGAAGGGAAAAGGAAAGAAAAGCCAGCCAGTGTCTTCTGATGAATCTTCAGAGAGTATGAGTGTGGAGTCCGAAAGCGACGAGAGAACTTTTTCCGGCAGACGGACCCGTCTCCGCACTTTACCTAAAAAGAACTATGTCGCAGACGATTCTGAGGAAGACACTGATGGCAGTAGGGAGAGACAGTCCGTAAAGAAAAGCGCCACATCCGAGAGGATGTGTCTCCGTGACCAGGACAAGACTCGAAACGGTGGCTTACAAAGTGCAACTTCCTCCAAAAGGAAACGTGCACGCATTTCAGAATCGGAGGACAATGCCGAGGACAGGAAGTCTGACGTGACCGACGCGGAAGAGGATCCCCCGACGGCAAAGAGAAAAAACGGCATTCTGCACAAAGCGGGCACGCCGTCTCAGTCTGAAGCGGATGATGGAGATGAGGTCAGCGATTCAGAACCACAGAGATCTACCAGGCCCCGACTGCAGAAAAAGGGTGGTCGCAACCGACAGAAAAGCAGTGAGAACTGCAGTGGCAGTAATGCCTCTGACAGCGACGAGGAAAACTCCAGCTCAGAGTTTCTGTGCCTTAGCACAGGGTCCCAGAACAGTCCAAAGAGGCGAGGAGGGAGGAAGCGAAGGGATGCCCACGAGAATCCCGTCTTCCTACCCCGGAAAAAGAGGCGGAAAGCGTCTGACACCGACAGCGACGACTCGGCCAGGAAACCCACACGACGCACACGGATCAAGACGCGCAACTGCGGGAGGCGGACCGTGACCTATCATGACAGCGAGTGAAGGACTGATGTTGCTGACCAGCTGGACAGCAAATGCTAATAAGATCGAATTGACTAGCCATGGGAAGGTAGTAGCACTGGAACTTTCGAAGCAAAAATAAAAATGCTGTGAATCCGTTTAATTCAGGGATATTTATATTTTCTGTGAAAACCGTTCAGTTGTATGGATCTGAAGCATTTACCTACTGGCTTGACAAAGATCCGAGCGCAAGTCCTGTCGTGTTCTGGGATGGAGGGAAATGAAAAGAAGCAAATTGCTAACCTGCTTCTGTTTTGCTTCTATAATTTGGCCAACTTAAAAACTTGTGGGAATGCAATGCCAGCTTAGGTGCTATTTTAAAATACCTCTCTGATTAATCATTTTGCTGGCTTGCACTAAAACGCACACCGTTGAGGTATTTCATACACTAGTTTTTTGCATTAGAAACTCAGGGGTCAACTAAGTTTACCTTTAGACTCTAACATGCAGATTTTTTTTCTTATTTTTGAAAAGAAATGAGAGTAAATAGTGGTCTGTAAAGGTGGCAGTTTCTATTGAAGCACACTGGCCTGAGCAAATCCACTTCACCCTCCGAACACTCCTTTCGTAAGCCACACGCATTATTATATACTGTAATTTTGTGAGGAATACTGAATGTGAGCCAAAATGTACACGTGTTATACTTTGTGTTTTTTTTCCCCCTCCCCCTGAATATTTTGTATGCATTCTCATAAAATGGGCTGTATATATGTGATTTTTTTTTTGTGGGAGGATATGATTTGGGGAATGTTCATCCTGTAGCAAAGTAATGAATATTTAATTAATTAAATTTGTGAGGTCGGCATTATTTTTCATTTATATACACTTAAATAGCAAAATTAGTATTGATTGGTATCCATTTGCCAAGTACAGAAAACCAAAAAGTACTTATTGCAAAATACTGTAATTTCTCACATTGGGAAGACATTTTAGTGTTCGGTGTAATGTACTTTCAGTATTAAATTCCTTATGAAATAAACGGCAATGTGCTTTTTAAAGCCAGTTGAATCAATGACGTTTCTCGTTTTAAAAATGATGGTCTTTATGTACATTGTTACGTTAAACTTTCAGTTTGTGTTGGTTTCTCATGCACTCTTTCGTATGAACTGATTCCCTAAATTGTGCATTTTGGTTGTAGAGTGAGCGAGGGAAGGGGATTGAATGCTGACTTTATAGTAAATAAAGTACAAGTAAAAGCAAACTCGTGTGCATATATTATGTTTAGCTGGAACCTTTTTGGTACGCTTTATAACGCTTTTTAAACTTTATATAGTAATTGTATTACACGATACGAATTCTAAGTATTGCAAAATCTGACGGTTTTTCGGCAGCTGCAGATGGAAGCAAATGGATTCTCTCATTTACAAAAAGACGCTTTCTCGCATGCATCCTGCAGTCTGTCAGTAAACGGTAACAGCATCTGGCAAACCTGAAAATGCGAACAGTAATTCATATTAACACATCAGTACTGCAGTAAACAAAAATTTTGGTGATACGCAACAGTGCCTTTGCATATCTAATTAGAAGCTGTTGAGTATTCTTACGGCTTTCGGGTCGAAACTTTATTAATCTTGTGGCTAAGAGTAATATCAGAACTTCAGATGAGACAACTGCGTTCTAGATCTACCTGCCATCCGGTTTGTGAACTACAATTTAAGTGTCGCTTACATTAGTCGTCATCGAAAAAAAACATTAATTGTGGTACCCACTTTCGCCGCACTGACGAAATAGTATTAAACTGGATGAAATTGTGCTATTTACTTTGAGAAATGAATGGCGGGCTCTTTTATTTATTTTAATTATATGTACTGTTTTAAATTAAGAAGAAATTATTTTTTAGTTCTCGGATATAACGTGAAAGTCCATATTCCGAACGGTTCTCTACTGGCACCCATGTGGAGCCATTTGACATACACTTGCTAGTGTCAGGGTTGTCTCCTTCAGTTTTACCTTCAGTGCTGCAGTCTGATAACGGCAGGAAAACGAGAAAAAAAATTCATGTGTTCGCCAGCCTTAAAAACTGCGTTTTGTTTATTAGTCGCCGACGGTGTACGGCAGTAGCTGGCTGGAAAAGGACTAAATAAGCGGCTGTATTGCAGGCGTGTCTGGGTGCGATGTTCGCCTGTAATCTACTGCTTAGCGTCGCAAGGCATACGCGGATAAGGCAGGTATACAAAAATGTTGCTACTTGGTCTCCAGTGGGAACTGCATTTAATGCGAAACAACAGAGAAGATTTGACTTGTTTGAGAAGAACGTGGTGAGTTTATCTTAAAAAGCGTATATTAGAGTGAGCCTACGTCTTCATTTTCCTGAACGTGTCATCTTTTGGGGGACTTTCATGTTGACACTTGCTTCCTACAGTCCAGATACGAACCTCTTGTCTATATCTGATTGTTTATCTGGCATGGGATGTGCACGTATTTACATCGGGTATTTAATCTCTGTTTTGTATTCCGCCAAAGGGCTTGTTTGGCGTTCCGGAGCTGCGTTCTCCACAAGGCTTTGAGGTTGCCCAGGAAAAAGCTTTGAAGGAAACTGAGCAGCTGGTAGAACGAGCATGCAGCAGCCCCCCTGGAACAGAGACCGTGGCAGCCTTTGACCAGCTATCGGACAGCTTGTGCAAAGTCGCTGATCTGGTATTTTTTTTAATTCAGTTTTTGTTAATAGTTATCAAGTTAAAACAGCTAATCATTTTAAACTTATGGAAATAGCCAGAACTTTTCCTGACATTGACAACATATTAGAAATGAGCAACAAAAACCCTTCATCTTGATTTAGCTGTAACCCTAAATAAGGACAGCACAACTCCCAATTTCCTGTGTGAGAATCTCACTTCCTTCAACAGCTGGTTCTTCCTAGCTCTTGAAATGCAAACAAGTTTTACCTCCGTGCTATTCAAGTAAAACGGCCACAAATTTTAAGTGTAATTATTAGTGCTGTCAAAATTAGCGCGTTAACGCATGCGATTAATTTGAAATATTTAACGCATTAAAAAAATTTAACGC